>JAWLRI010000959.1:34808-55684 GCA_034781795.1 Crypturellus tataupa | reverse complement strand
ATTATGTACAAGGTTTTATGTACAAGGTTTAACAGAATACCTACTAGTATAGTTAACAGCTATCCATTTGCACATTTCCTCTCTAAATATATATATATATGTATAATCTGTGAAAAGAAATTAAGGGTATCAGTGTAGGTTAAGACTCAAGTGTATGGTGCTTTGGATAATGTGATTGATATGTGGATGAAAATTAATAGAAACCCATTCTTCACTTCTTCTCTATAGGAAATGAGTATTTTTGTGTTTAGATGTGTGTAGTCCAGATAGGAAGGTGGAGTATCGGATTCTTAGAGCCAAATGTAACCTAAATGCTATGTCAAATTAAGTAAATTAAAGACCTTCTAGTACAAGTCCAAATTAAAAGTGTACATGTAAGAGGCTTTTGCTGGTTAAATTCATACTAATTTAGAAATAATTTGTACCAAAATTGCAGATTTGTTAAGTGAGAGCAGTACCGGTGCATGCGAGCAGAGTCACGTTATTTTTTTCCTTTCTGTTGATTTATAGTCATGAGCAATAAATAATCCTTCATTTTTTATTTTCCAGTGGTTAAAAGACCTTCTTATCCCTTGCTCCGATCCCTTTTTTTTTTTTTTTTTTCTCTACCTATAATCCTATGCTGGCTGGAATGAAAGATGATGTCTTCAGCTGTGCCACTTTAATTTTCTTAAACTCTTCTTTCCCTTGAGCCAGCAGAATGATTAATTTCTTCTCTTTCAGTCTAAATCTCAAGGCTTTCCTTGTCTCAATGTAAGTGTATCTGCAGAAATTTTATAAAGAATAAAATATATCCCTCCTTGGGGCAGTGTGGTCTTCTTCCTGGACCTCTTCTTCTATTTGTGTTTTAATTGGCAGTAATCCGAAACTAAACAGTCACCTAGGCAGAGTGGGCGTAGGATTATAACCACTTTAGCTTATGAGTCTGGAAACTCGCTTGTATTTAACATCTAGTATAAGACACCGAGAGAAGAATTAACCCTGACATCGTGGTGCCCCGTATTAAGCCCAGAAACAAAGCAGCTGATCACTGCAGGCTTCCAGCTCCTATCAAAGTAGATGATTGACAACACTAATAAACTGATTGGTGTTTGGCGGTCCCGCGCAATCTGGCAGAGAGGTTTTTAGCTTTGTGCCACTGTCATTGCCTCTGGCAGGCACAGGAGAAGGCCAAGAGTGTAATGGACATGCACGAGTGACCCACAACGCTCCTGCTCAGCTGAGGCTCAGGCGTATGAGCTGCAATGTGCTGGGCGGACAGACGAGGCCACTTGAAAGGGAAATGAATTCCACTGTTCTGGCTCTGTCCTAGATCCAGGACCCTGGCAGGCTGTTGAAGTCCTTTTTAGAATAAATTTGGAAAAAGTGCTTTATTTTTGTCAGTCAAGCTGATTCAATGACTCTTACAAAACATGAGTTTGAGCTGCCGTTGATTAGGCCCATGTTTGATCTCTCCATCGGTTTCTATTCTGGACAAAATCAGATTCTAGTTTACTTCAAAATAGAAAAGCACTTGTCAAAATCTTTTATTGTAAGTTTTTTTTTAATCCTTTCAGTGTTTTTTTTTCTAATTTTCAATTTTCTAGAATATTTTCAACATATCTTTCTGTAAGGGTTGTGATTGGCATAAGTCCCATCTGCTGGTGAATTGCTGAAATTATAAGCAGCTGAGCTAGGTCCTCTTTTTGTTTGGCAATTGATCTAAAATACCATATCTGCTACTGAGTGTTTGTATTCTCAGTAGTAGCTGATGACTTAGCTGATGACAAAATCAACCATCCAAAACATTTCAAACTATCAGATAGAATTAGTAATTAGCCACTCTAACAGCATCACGATAAATCTTCTCTATTTCTCTTTGCTCTTTGCGACAGTAACAGCAGGGGGATCCTCAATGTGATTGTTATGATAAGTGTATGTCCATATTTTTTTCCCCTACTATTTGTTCATTAAAGATTAGTGGGTTTTGCCACTGAGATTTGTTAAATAGTGCTGTTCTGAGGGGTCTTGCTGTTTACCTTTCTCCGATTAATACTTAAAACTTTCACATTCTGTTTCAATTATTTTCACCTGTTTGAATATGTTCTCCAGTAATCCTTGAAATGTCTCCTTGAATTATGATTACTTTCAATTTCAATATTGAAATTAAAGACTGGGAAAATGAAGTGTAAGAGTAAGTGGCATCTTAGTTTTCTCCAGACTAGTAAATTAATAGGCATCAGCAGGGGCGGGAAATAGTTTCTTGGCTCAGCTTATGGTCAGATGTTGTAACTCATAAATTTTCTCTGTAAGAAAATAGACTTCAAAGCATTAACTTTCACTTGCTAGATTTTCAGTATTGCTCGTATGACTTCATTCACCTGCACGATGAGTCCAAGGAAAGTGCAGTGAGCTGTGCCACTTGTCCATGCTGCAGGATGCAAGCACTGCTCATGGGTCCCAAGCATGCACCAGGGTTGTTGTGTGCTGGTTTCATCTCCTCTGTTCTGTGCAGAATGTACCTGCCCAGCCGCCTGGGCCAAGAAGGGTTGTTTTTTCGTGTGTACCCTGATCTCTGTATCTATAAAACAGGGAGGCCAATCACTTCCTCTGGGAAGTATTGTGGGAGCTGGGAAGGAAACATTGGGAAGTGCATGATAAGGCTTTCCAGGCTTGCCTGAATCTCACTGAGATCCTTTTAGTGCTTCTCCTTCCACCAGTGAGATCTATTTGGTTTTTATGTCCTTTCGCCCTGGGAATAGAGGGACTGATAGAGCTACGAGTGTGGTGATGTTTTAAAGTATGTAAGGTCATGATTATGGCAAGCGAGGTGGCTTAGGCACATATTTGTATATATGCTCTGAGTCTTTTCCAAAGTACTAAGCCCTACTGAATGTACATATGCGTAAAACTTCTTGCTGAAAGGGAGTGTTCTTAAAGAAATAAAGAAAATTCCAATCATTTATATTTGTACTATTATACAAATTATATATCATTTATGTTTTATAAATTATAAATGAAAGTAATTGCCTATTTTTATAATAAGTCTTTCCAAAATGATGGGAGGTGAGAGAAAATTCCTTTGGAGATTCCTATGGAAACTAGATCCATTCAGTACAAATAATGCTTTTTGCTTTCAAAGATCAGAATTAATTATGTATGATATTCTTTGCAGCGTATCCTATGCGAAAGAAAAGGGTAAATGATAACAGAGGGAAATAGATTACATTTGCTAACAATTTTAATCTCTTTAGCAACTTATGTAAAAATTCTGTAACATAGAAGTTCATTGTTAATAAAATATAAATACATATTTTCCATTTTCATTTGTTATGAAGAGAGTTTATATAAATTAATGAGAGGACAGAAACATGCTTATATTTTGCATTATGGGAATACAAGTCACATTTTTGGTAGTAAATCCAGAGCTCAATAGCATCTTGCATAGACACTATTTGCTTTCTCAGATGTCAGGATTATTGCATTAAAAGTGTTCTTTGGTTTCAAATTGTGGAAAATGAAAATTCAAGGCAACAAGTTAAAGAACCGCTATGAAATTGAATTTCCAGAGCCAGAAACTTTGAGTAACTTCAGCTTTTTCTTTGAAACAGGTGTTGGCCCCCAGGTTCATTGCAAAGCCTTTCACGTGCAATCCATCACTGAAAGATCAAAGTCACGTCAGTTTGTGCAACATTTTTAGGGATTTGTAACTTGCCCTGAAGAGATTTTAGTTGCTTATTTGGAATATAGACCCTTATTACAAAGAATGCGGATTATGTATATGAAGTGGTTTTATACAGCGTGTCGAACTCTCAGAGGTGGGTTTTGCTTGGTCAACATTACTTAAGCAATTTCAATCACTATAATAAAGCTAAAAAAATACTTTCTCCCTATAAATAAACAAACCTATTTTTAAAGTCACGCATTTCATTCTGCTGGGAAAAAAGTGGGGTTTGTTTGTATTATAAATGATTATTGAAATGCAAAATAACAGAGACATTTGATATCATATCTTTACTTGTCCTACAAAAATATTATCAGAACACAGATAATTTGGAGGCTACTCCTTAAGATGGTGAAATACAACTTTATGGAGCCTGACCCATGTGATGATTTGTTTTTTTTAAAGTTGTAACTATTTGTGACTGAAAGGGAAGCTTCATTTATATGGCCAATTCCGGTATTTGTACTCCTTGAATTTCCTTTACTTATACTACTGAGTTTATTCTGTCATAGTCAGTATCTCTGTAAAATAGCTGGATCTTTTAAAACGGAATAGAAGCTTTACAGTGACTTCAGTGTAATCACGACTATGTTTACTGCTCTTACAAAAATTGTTTTTAGAGCTCGGTACCAGTTGTTATGAATAAAGATGTCTAAAGATAGTCACAGAAAAAAAATAGCTAATAACCCTGTTTAAGATGCAGAAACAGAAATGCAAGCATATGCACTGATTTTGTTTATTAGTATTTGTAGGTTTATGATGGATCTACTATTGACTTATTAAATCACTTAACGACTTTATGAATATAAGGCAGATGTAGATTTTTAGCAGCAGTATCTAATCATAATGAAATTTAATACTCTGATTGAATATTCTCAAAGATGAAATGCACGGTTCATTGGCTTTTTCATTACGAGTGTGGTGTTAGACTAGAGAATGTGCCTGCATTTCTGTATCCCTTCTCTGTCCTGACTGTGATCACTTATCTGAATTGCTGCCACATATTTTGAGGGACTATTTAGTAATTTTTTTTCCTCAGGATTGATTTAGCATCTTTAGGTTAGAGAAAAAGATATTAGAGTTTAACACATTTAAAATTGTGTGTTTCTATTTCTGTTTCCCAACATTTAAAGGGAATTTTTCAAGATATTATTTCATAAATGGAATTAATGCCTTCAGGGATTTATAAAGGAAGATTAAGAGAAGAAATCTCATCTAATTTCTAGTTTGGGTGGACACATTGAGTTTTCTTTAGTTTACATCTATAAATCCTGTTTTTCATTGGTAATTAAACACATGCACTAAGAGAAGAATGTCACAATATTTTGTTTGAAACTTTCCTACAGAATTTGGCATGAGAATAGAGTGCACATTCACAACAGCTGGATATGTGATTGACCACAATAGCTCCAAAGGAACAATTACACTTTATTAGTTCAGTAATTTTACTGAGAAACAAGTAGCTCTGTAGATAAATAACACACACCAGATTCAGGGAATCATCTTTATTCACATCAACTAATGGCCAGGAGAAGGAGCTTTAGTCTCATTCTGGCCACTTTATTCTGAAGAAAGGCACTGGTTTGTTGTAGAGCAGTTCTAGGAAAAGATTTCCTGCAAGGACAGTGTAGAAAACAGCATTAAAATTACATTTTTTTGGTATGCTTTTGCAGGCCAAAACAGCAGGAATAGCAGTAAGTTGGAAATCTGGTATAGTTTTTATTCTGCAAGTAGCCTACCTTTTCCTTCTAGAGTAAGCACAGAAATTACATATATACATAAGTAAAAGGGTATGTGTCTACTGCATGTAAGGATCTGGGTAACCACATTTGTTAAAATTAGATTAGGAAAGTATGAATAAAATTTGCTTTACCTGATTGTGGCCATGTGAAACTTAGGTGACTAGTGCCAGCGCCATCAGGGACCTTTCATGGCCAGTGGCAAATACTTTCAGAGGATGCCATATCTAGCTAAGGACTGCAATGGTCGAGCAGAAAGGACTTGGTTTGGGATGGCTGATAAGGTTATTTCTCATTAATTAAGTCTTCTCTGCAGTATTTCCAGGCCTCCTAACACACAGAGGGTGAAGGCATAGGGCAGGATGAGGGAGACGGAGGTACGTGAGGATCCGTGTGTCAGAGGTGTTCTAGGCTGAAGGAGCAGTGCCATCCTGTCCTGCATACAGCATGCCCGATGTGCCTCTGGGAATGGGGCAAAACTTTTAATTAAGTTAATTAAGATAGAATTAAGGGTGTAGACAGGATTCCAGCTCTAAATCTTTTCATTTTTGCCCCTTGGTATATGCTCTCCTGCATGCTAAACTGGTGTGGAAGTTTATACTGCTGATCATAGACAAGGTTTAATATCAGCTAATTAGTAATAAATAGCTGACTTAGCAAGTGATAAGTTTGCTTATCTAACTTAATGAATATTTGGGGAATTAATACATTTACAGGATTTTTGTCCTCAGACTTTATATTTTTTGGTTAGTCATTTACACGCTTTAAGTTACAGAGAGGCCTCTTGTGCTATTATTATGATATTTTACCCAAAGTTAATGACACTCATTATTAGTATGCAGAGATACATTGCACATTCTCTCGTCGGAAACCCTTCATTGCGTATCATTAGATAACAGCGTGTGCTCGGTAGCTGCAGTCTCTTAGCAACTCACTCTTCCTCTTTCTTTTGAATTCTCCTTTTGTGACCCAGAGGCAGGCCTGAGACATATAAACCTCAGGCCCCTTTGCCATTTCCAAGATAGCAAAGACCAGAATGTTTCAGGTGCTTATATAAGGCCACACAGTATAAGAGTATGTGCTTCTACAGGGATTCTGTATATACTAAATCTACTATATATGTTAAAAATGTAGATGAATTTATATTTCTTATTTTAATAAAAAAAATTATTATAATCCTGCAAACTTGTAGCTAGTCATGCCATGCCAATATTTTTTAATATGAAATTCGTCTATAAGAAAATATATCATTAAAATCTACAGATTTGACAGTATTACATTTACACAGAAGATCTGCAGCTCCTTTCACTGAAGTCAATTTTAATGCAAATGCTTTTTTTTTTCAGCTACATATCTGTATTTGAAAAAAATATGGACAAAGGGAGAATTCCTTCAAGTTAGGAGATTAGAGTCTATGCTTTCAAAACAATTAGAGGTTTAAGTTCAGATCTTTGTGTGTATGTTCCTAAAGCTGCCAATGGATATTTTTCTTATTGGAGATTTTATTCCCCTTTCAGTAGCAATGTATACTGGAGAACTCCTTCATTCCTAAAGAAAACCATGGGATCGAGGAGGTATTTTATTGACCGAAGTCCTCTATTCATTCCGTTAAGAATATAAAAAAAAATTACCATGAAGTTGTGATGGAGGTGTGTAGTGAATCATGGTCCTTCTAAACTCCAGATATATTTTTATGTCTTGATAGTTCTGCAGCAAGGAGTATATTATTATAACTCAATGTGTCAGAATGCAGCAAAGGCAACTTTTTTTTCTGAGAAGCTTTTATTACAAACTATTGTTTTTGTAGAACCCAAGGCACGTATATTGTTTAAAAAATCTTTTTTGAAGTGATGATTCTGGTTGACTCTTCTATACTAAGCTGATTAAGTGTTTCTGACCTTTCAAAGTATGTCTTATATAATCCTAGAAGACCACCAAAGTTGAAACTATTCTGTTAGTTTTGACATCCCCATCAGGCTTTCTGTCTGTATCACAAGGAATCCTAATTCACTTGTTTTTAGTTAATTTGACAGGTCATTGTTAACATCATTACTAATAGCAAACTGCTACAACTAACGCATGTTTTGACAAGTGGAGTCTTCAAGACATGCCAATACCACTTAATTAGAACAGAAGGAAAATACTAATTTCTTTTGCCTATGAATTGGATAACCTCTTAATGCTTTGGGTGTTTGGGAGGAAAACATACAGACAGACATGGCAAAACTTACTTCTGACTGACTGAAACCAAATAAGAACAGAGATAGCCTAACATTATCATGCACATCGTCACATTTAGAAGGCTTTCTTGTTCTAGTAGCCATTTGTCAAGCAGATTTTGAGTCACTTGTCTAATGAGAACTGCTGCTACTTTATCTAACTCTTCATGGCCAATATTTTTTTCTGTGTGTGCAAGCAATTTTATTGTCAAATATGAAATAAGAATTCCTCTACTCTTATTCCTATGAGATAAAAAATATACATATATATAGCTCTTTTCCCAGTGAATGCATTGTAAGCAAAATCTAAGTCGCTACCTTCAGAGGAACTGGGAGCATGACACCATTTGCAGTGAACAAGTGATTCAAAGACCATTCCTGAAAAGCCTGCAAAGTGAAATGTGGTATAAAGAGTCATTTGACTGAATAAATATTTAAGGACTGAAGGAGATGGTAACATACAAAACCAGCAGAGACAGAGAGGATAGTGGGAGAAATGTACTACTATGTGAGGCTGAAAGTAGGAACAAATTTCACTGTGGAATTGAAAGTATAGCACAGGATTTTGGAGAGAAGCCATGTAGAGATACACATCTGCAGTTAAACCATCAGTCGAAGAAAGCACGTAAATACTAGACTGCATTAAAGCCCTAAAATCCAGTATCTGAACAATAAAAATGTTACTACCCTAGGTTGGATTTCCCATTTTGGTATAAAAATTATGAACTTTACATGCAGGATAACTTGGCTTTAAGAGTGGAGTAAATCATTTTTTTCAGAAAGAAAAAACTCCTTTCCCAGCTTGTCAAGAATATTTATTTGAGTCAATCTTCAAGTATTTTTATGCAAGGCACGAGGCACTGAATCAGAGGCACATACCCAAAGATGCTCATGTACTTAAACACAATATGTTTTTTAAAATCTTCTGTGATTTTAGCACCTTTCAGTCCCTGTAATGACCAGACCACAGAACTGTACTTCAAGGTGTGACTTGTGTTTCCTCATCCCTCAATCACTAGGCCTACAGGAGGGTACCACAATTCCATACCTACAAGCCTGGCTTCCTTTCCTGTGGAGATCTGTAAATATAAGGGAAAGAGAAATCATACCTCTAACCCCTACGGTCAAAACAAGATAGTGCTTTTCACTTTATTTGAAGTAATTTGCGCTAGTGCTAAGCAATTGCCCTGTGCCTTACCTAGATTGCCTGAAGGGGCCCTGACATAATGGCCTACACCAGTAAAACAGGTCTTGGTCTTGGTTATCTCTGTCCTGGGAAAAGGAAGGACCATCACCTTTTACCCTCGGTTTGCAGTTACTTCTTTGGAAAGGTTCAATAACAAAACTTTTATGGAAAATGCTTCAGTCAGAGAAAAGGAAGCTAATGGTTTCAAAACTGTGTGCTTCCGATCTTTGAACTGCAAGAGAACATTATCCTTCTAAAACTCTCATGGGATGTATAATATTAATGGATTACTCTGTTACGGCCTAGGCCTTGCATTTTCCCTGATATGTGAACCAATCTCTACCTTGTTCTATTCTCCTTCCCTTTCCTAAGCTTTTATTGTAATGCGATTGCTTTCCAAAATGTCTTGTGGCTTAATGTCTTATGTCTGAATTTGCCTTACAACTTAATTTGTTCTATGCTTTAGTTTGTCTATGCTTAATTTTATTATTTGTGATAAAAGGTGTATTAAATTATACATCTTTATAAAGATATATACCTATTATACTTGTAGGTAATGATCTAGCAAATACAAAAAGGGAAGAGCTAGAATAAATGACCAGAACCAGAAAGTGTGTAATTTGACATTTAAAGAAAAGAATGACTCCAAAGTTGCTTTCTTTAGCTAATAAAGAAAATGCCAGTGCAGCAATTTCTCTAATCACAGAGATTGACATTTTCTTTGAGGCAGAGCCTGCCTGCCTGCTAATTAGTGTGGCGGAGTCACGTTGCACTCAGCCCTGCATCTCAGCAGGCCCCTCCTGCAAGATTTACAATTCACAGGGAGAAGCAGCTTTGATAATGAAATGATGCTTTGCAGAGATATGTGCAGAGAAGCACAGCTGGATTATGTAAATGTGATTTATACAATGCTATTACACAGGCCCTGCTACTCAAATGCCGATCTATAACTCACTGATGGCGCTTGTGATTTCACATATATGTGCTCAGTGACTGGTATTAACTTCTAAGATCATTTATTTTTATGTATGCCATGAAAGGCTTACATCAAAGTTAACATATATTCCCTACATCTCTCCTGACAGTGTTTTGTGATGTTTATCTTTTGCAACCGTGTCATCAGTCATGGTGACATTTTCAGAGGGGAAAGATTTCTACTGAATGCATTCAATTTAGTATCAAAATGTACCAAGTGAAAGATGTTAAGGAACCAGAATATAACGTGGTACCTGTTTGCTCTGCCACGCCGTCAGTCTTCTTTCATTTGGGAGAACCTGCTAGGTTTTTCTCATTATCTGCAAGAAATAGGAAGATGAGAATGGATGTTATGCAGAAAGCTCTATTGGTGCCTCTGCGGTAGCTGAAGTTTCCAGATCAGGCTGTTAAGTTCCAGGGAGCTGTTGCTGTTGTTAGGATTTGCTTCAGACTCATCTGATGCATGTTGCATTCCCCATGCTTCACTGGATCTCCATGAAAATGAAGACCCAAGGCTTTGTGCTTGCCAAAGCCAGGGCAAGGGCTCGACCCTACCTCATTTTTCTGTTTTCCTTCTTTTGTTCTTCCGTGGATCTGAAGGTACTGGTGAATATTTTCAGCCCCATTTCTTCAGGGAACCATGATCATGCAGCTTTCCATATTCCCCGTGATATCTTCAGAGCCTGTTGGCCCTCTTCACCCAAATCCAACCAGTATGCAGCACAGATGGGGATCCAGCCAGCATCTCTGCTCTGCCTGGGACGTCAGCAGTGATAGAAAGAGTCTGGGGTTAATGCATGTGTGTCTGTTTCTGGGGGGCAGTTAGGAGACAAATTGAAATATGTGAGAAATTAACCTTAGTACCTAGCTTTTAAGTTGTTAGCAAAACCTAAAAACCTTCCAAGAAGGCCCTGGTTGCTGTTAACTTGGAAAAAAAAAAAAAAAAGATATTAGGAGTAGTATTTCCACTACATTAAAATTATCTGTAGGAAAGAAACAGCAGAATCACACCTCTATTTTTTTAAGCTCATCGCATTGTGGAATTTTCTGAAAGTTGGAATCACTAAGTTCAAAAACAGAGAAAAACATGCTGACAGCATGTTGCCTTTTTATTCTTCTTTGTGCAAGTAAGAAGATTTGAGTATCTAAAATCCCTATTGTATTTTAGGAATGCAAGATGTGATCTGGAATTACAAAAAAAAAAAAAAAAAAAAGTAGTTACCATTGTTAGCTGCTGACCCGAGAGCCTATTCTGCTGATTTTTGAACAAGTGGGCAGACGCTGACAAGTCATTAAAATGGGAAATTTGCAGCAGATTTGAACACTGTGGTCAGAGGAGGAGCAGAGCACTAATCAATCTCATAAGTATGTAAAGATTCAAGATCCAAAATACACACCCAAAGTGCACATTTAGCTGATACGCACATGCCTATTTCTAGTTGAAAAACTGTACCCTACAGAAGATAATTCTAAAATAATTTGTTTATAAACATGCCTCTACCTTGTTTAAAAAGGGCTATAAAGAGGGATGGGATTTCAGCTTCCTATATCCAAAGTAGAAAAATCTTGGGTGTTAAAGATCCTATAGAAATAAAAACACTTTTGGGAGTGACAGCTATGAACTAATATGGAGTAATAGGTTTACAGAAGTAAATCAAAAAGGACTCAGACAAAATCCAAATTTCATAAATCTGCCTCTAAGAGGATGAAGACTTAGGTATATCTCTATGCACTTAGAAGGGCAGAGTCACTCAAATGTCCTTAGGACATTCAAGTAATTACAAGCTGCTTCTCTGGGGAATCCTGATTTGTGCAGTTCTAGTAATACATATAATTAAAAACAAGGGCTTCTCATTTTTATTCCAACTTTTCAATCTGGAATCTTTTTCTTTGATAAAAACCTCAACTGCATGCATACTTCTATTTCTGACTTCACTGAATACGGTAGAAGGCTGAACTACAATGATAATTTATGCGGATTCAAGGGCTGGATTCACAAGGGAAAGTTTGCACTATTGTAAATTTCATATAGGTCTCACAAAAATTGCATTTGCTGCTTATTGCCTACAGGATAAGAGGAAGACATTCTGCTTTGCCTGCTTTCTCCTTACAGCTGGAATACTGAAAAGCTCTTTTAATTCAGTCCCTTTGCTTCTGGGAGAGTGTGAAGGTTCTGTTTCTCTAAGAGTTGTGTGGAGGGTCAGCTATTTTTTTTATGCACAAGCCAAAAGAAATGTGTAAGCATTTTTTATACCTAAGCAGGCATAAGTTATCTCGCTGATCCCTGCTTGCTTGCCTGGTGGAAGAGCAAGTTAGACAAAGAACACAAAAACAAACAAAAGAAAAACTAAAAACAATCTTCAAAGACTACCCTTCCTCAGTAACAAAATCCTCTAATCTAAACTATTTTAATTTGTTGATTTTGATGCTTCTTTATAATCTATGAAAAGACTAGTATTTGACAGATAGTGTCAGCTAGAGAAAATTTTGCATCAAGCTGATGTCTCTATTTTTTCTTTTCTGATGTTTCCCTTTAATTTCTGGTGGTACTTTTTGTGGATAACTTACATAACTGACAGCAATAGTGTCCAGCTACTATATATGTGCTAATTTGAAAAGATGAATGAATTTTAAATTATTCCCGAATGATTCATATTGACAGTTTTCCATGTCAGTAGACCCCAGAGTCTACTACAATATAGTGCTCTACTGATAAGGATTAAAAGTTCTACATTTTCCTCTTCTGAAGATATGTCTCTCTTGAGGCTTCGACTTTTTTTAATGCACAAAGGAGCACACAAACAGCAAGGGAATCTGCAGGGTTATTACACGGATCCTCAGGTGATTTTGCTGCTCTGGCTCCACTGCAGTGACAGCCCCGGCCCTCCTTGCAGTTCTCACAAGCCATCTAGACGGATGGACTGTGGCTCTGGAATGGAGCGAGTTGCCTAATGCTGTACTGACAGACTGTGGTAGGGGCAGGAACTGGTCCCACGCGGATGCCTTTACCATCACCCTATCATTTCTCTGGTTCCTGGCCATATCTTGGTGTGTATATGCTTTCAAAATAATGCCATGTTACTAATAATCTAAAAATAACTGACTCCTTTGAAACAAATGATTCATTGTCCTTGGCACTACTTAAAGCAAGCTGTTAGTGCTCGTATCATCGACTCCATCTAGCTGCCGCTGAAATTGCTGTTCAGATTTCCATTTACTTCCTCATGACCTGGGGTGAGCTTCAGGACTTAAAGAATATTCTGTCCATTTGGAGCAGAATTCTAGTTAAACTAAAGGAGTTAGACACACATTTTTAAACATTGGAAGAAAAAAATGCCAAATAATTATAAGAGGCAATTCTTCAACTCAATATCCACTAGTGTTTAATTTATAAAGAGAAAACAAGACTATTGGCTCACTAAGTAATGTACAAAGCCTCAGGAGAGGCACAGATGTTAAAAAATCTTTTTTTCATTTTATGTCTGTATTTCCTGCAGAGCAAGACCAAAATACTAAATAATGTGTCTAAGATCTTCCGCAAGAAAGAATTCAGAAGAGCACGAACTGCATGAAATTTTAGAAATTTTTAACATCTGTGATAGTTTGCTGTGTGCTTTGGAATAGAAAGCAATACTAAACTAGAACCGTTTAGCTGACACACATGTTCCTCAAGTCACTGGGATTTCAGATAAGTAGAAGCCTGAAATTCAACTATCAAAATTTTGCAGACAGGATTTCTTGCAACCCTATCTAATTTCTAATTTTGCCCAATTCTTGGTTCTTTCTTCTTCTTTTTTTGGAGAGGGGGGATTTTTTTTTCTGGATTTCAGAGTAGTGTATGATAAGAATCTTTTTACTGTCAGTGGGAGGCATAGCCAAGCCCTGCTGTGAAATTCCCTTCAAAATTCTACCTGGAATATAAGAAAAACCTTTCTTGTCATGGAAGATCTTTGAACACAGTTTAATATTTTTTTTTTCATTTTTATTTGTGCAATCCTCTGCCACATGCTCTAGGTGTCTGTACTTGAGCAGGGGGGTTGGACTAAATGTTCTCTAGAGGTCCCTTCCAACCTTAAATGATTCTGTGATTCTGAAGCACCAGAAATGTCCATCCAACCGATTTGTTACAGTGGCTGAAAACAGTGCTGCTTCTGCTTGGCACAGTTGCTGTGTTGAAACACTCAATGTTGCTTTGCTCCGTGGTTACAGCTGGGAAAGCAGCAGGCACCTAAAACCATGAAAAACATTTCTTTGTTTTAGAAAATACCAGAGGGAGAAAAGAAAGAAAATACATGTAGGTAGGGGTGTTACTTGCTTTTATATTGCTACAGTGGCCACCTGGTAAAACAGAAGATCACTTTACATGATCAGCCAAACTGCTTCTGCATGTTGACTGCTTTAAGCCGCTCAGTCCTGAATGCCTTCTATAGATTTGCAAGAGCCGAAGTCTAACTTTCTGTAGTCAAACTTAACTATTTCAAAAGTGTTTCTAAAATGAAATTTTCTTCTCCTCTTTATGAATACCTTTTTTGTGAGTATGTTCTACAAATGTTCTTAAGACCCAATTTATTAACTGACAGTATAAAGGAAACACTCCTAGAGAATAATCTGGGAAGGAGAGAGAAAAACTCCTGTTTTTAAACCTTTGAAAGTAGTGTAAGTAGTCACATGTCTTTTACTATCTTTAGGAACTTCAGTTAGCTGCATGATGAAAGGAAATATTTAGGCTGGAAAGGGGATTTCTGAATTCTAATCATCCAAAATATTGCCTGAACCATAACACAACTGCAAAGATACCAGTCAGAATAATACATTAATACATTTTGAGTTCATCAGTTATCAGTTTACAGAAATAAACAGAAATTATCAGCAGAAATGGTTGAGTGAATACATTTGAGGATTAAATACATTTCCACCATTTCATTTTTTTCTTGGATTTTTGAACAAAAAGTAAAATGTGAGAAATTGTTTGTTCGGTACAAAGTGTTGATAAGATTTAGAGCTTTCCGACAAAACGTGCACAGTTATCACAGCGAATATAAATCTGGATCAGGCTAAGACATTTATTTTCCCATCACTTCTTTTAATGACAGTGTAATAGTGGACTTACCTGTTTCATGTTTCAGTAAGTCTGATTCTCTCAAGCACGCAAGCTAAATAGGCCCAACCTGATACTCTGATCAATGACAGCAGCTATCCATATTCCTTTCTTTTCCTCCTAACTCTTTTGCCCAGAGTTTTATGGAGTTGTTATCATTCTCCATTTAATTAGATCATTTCAGAACAGTGCACAATAGAACGAACACTAAATAAGAGCAGTCCCTGTGACAGAAGACACCGCTGGAAGTTCTGGCATTATGTCAAGTTATTCTCTTTTCATTAAACTGTGTTGTATCTGCAGACATGTGCCTTTTTTGAAGGAAAATTGACTACTTTTCATAATTTTTGCTTTTAACTTTTTTTCTTGGCCTAGGAATCTTGCCCAGATGGCATCTCTTTAACCCACAGCAAAAGATGTTTATTTACGTAATTTTCAAAGTCTACTAAACTATAACATCAGAGACCCTTTCTGTTTATATTCAGACAAGCAGTGTTTTACTTATATTTATGCAATCGTCTTACGATGAGGCTGAACTGCTCACTGAAATAGGGTCCTGAAAATCAAGGATTATTCATGGATATTTCAAATTAGTAAACAAGGTACTGTCATTTTCATTTGATCTCTAAAATGGAGGATATTTATTAATTAATTTTGATGAAACCCAAGCTCACATATTCTTTGCAGATTTTTCCTTAAATAGTTTAGGAAGCCACTTTTGTTCTTCAGCAAGACACTACTTATCTTTGTAACCTTAAACTTACTATCATGACATCTGGGTAGCTGGAGAGGAGCAGAGTCCTTTGTGTTTCTCTCTTCGGCAACTCTTCCTGGTGCCTGATGGAAACACTGAAAAGAATTCATCTTCCTAACTATATTCTCAGCTCAGCAAAAGAAACAGAAAAGGGAAATTCAGAAGATTAAAGGAAGAAACTAGGTATCCTTACTGCAAATGATTCAGTCAGAATGTTAGCAAAGTTCACTTTTTAAAAGACTCAAGAAATGCAAGTTAATAATTTCCAGGACTGATTTGAAAATTAAAGAACTTCTGAGACCTGTATAAGAGGTCATCTGCCAGGTGAGCAGAAGTCCTAGAAGTCGCTGTTCCACACAAAGTGCTTGGCATCACACTTGGCCTTAAATATTTTCTAGTTTCTCCAGAAGATCATGATTTCTGACAAGGATGTGCTAACACATTTAGCTTAAAATTTAAAACAAATGTCATTCATGGATAGCCTTAACTTTCTGAGAGCTCAGTTTTCATTTCGTGCTTGTTAACATTCTGGGCTGCTTTTGTGTGTGCAATATTTGTGTATTCCTAATCTCTGTGGTGTTCAGGTACCTGCTAGATGTATAGGAGCTCGCGGCTGGAGGCCAGTGGGTGCAGATGCCACTCACAACATCAGGCAAGGCATCTCTGGAGGTTTTGGGAATAAAAGTCAGATTTCCTGGCTGCAAATCATTGTGTCTTGACCACAAAACCTTTTCCCTCTCAGAAAATCCAATTTTGTCCTGGCTTCTATCCTTGATTATTACTTTTTTTTTCTTTTAGAAAAAAAAGATTCTACAGATTTTGGTTTAGTTTGCCTGGTGTCATATGATACTTGGAATAGCATCTCAGATGAATGGTCTCACAATTTTAAGAGGGAACATTTTAAGTTATTTCATTTTTTTTCTTTAACAGTATTCACCATTGTCTATCTGGAAGTTCCTGATCCCATGATTGTGGTTTCATTGAACAATAATAAGACTGTGCATATAGAAAAATTGTAGAGGTATTTGAGTATAACAAGAGGTTCTTTAGATATCAGCTATCATTAAAATTTTTAACAAGTCCTTGCTTGTACAGGCAATGCAATTTGTAGAACAGATCTTGATAGGGTAAGCAGGCTTTCATTTTTAATTCAACAGTTTTGTTCTTTTTATTTTTTCTTTAAATGAGCTGTTACAGTTGCCTTGCTAAAGGCACGTCCCCTGCTGCACTGAGTGAAATACTAAAAGGAAGGTGGTTCAATAGCATTATTTTTCTTGATACTGTTAAGTATCTTTCGGCAGTCCTTGAAGTCCTAAACTATATGATATTATTTTAATATTGTCAAAATCTTCAGTCTGGGCCCACCATGTAGCATATCTGCAGCAGGATAATTAGAAACTTAAAGAAGTTAATAGACTTCTCTTGTAGTTAAACATTTAAGTATTCAGGAGGGGGTTAAGAAATGTACAGGTGTTCCTTAGTTTTACATTCCAACACGGTTTTGAGGCCTGATAAGTTATTTTTTTAGAGTGCTTTATTGGATAAGCACATGTAATTCACTGTAAAATTGGAGTAATAATAGTGGTGCTTTGCTGTTCTACAGTGTTTTTCTGCCTTCTCAGTTGCAATTTGCATGCTAGTCTCACAAGTAGAGCAGTGTATAATCAGGAAAATAGGGAATATTATAGGTAGGATTCCAAGTTAAGAATGTTAAATATCTCAATTGAATTTCCTAAAGATCATAGAAAAATTATTTTTTCATTCCATTTCTTACAAGTTTGTTTACATTCATGTATATATATATGCATATATATATACACAAAAAAACCTAACTTGCAACTTGCTTTGAAATATGTCTTTTAAAGAATTGCAGTCTATCAAATGGGAAACGGGAACACATTTCTGTATAACATTGCATTTCTGAATTGTATGGTGATATAGACCATTACCATTTATAATGCAATCTCTACATAAACATATTCAAAATTATGCGTGCAAAAATTAAGTGTAGTGCTCCCAGATTCTAAGAAGTAAATGAATGGTCACCAGTATGTTGGGCATAGATGGATTAATTGTCACTTTGTACTAGTAAAGATACTTTAATCTCAGATTATAAAAATTGTATATGTTTCTTAAGATCCAGCAAAATGGAGCTCCTCTTCTGACTAGACATAAATTCAAAATACTTTTAAGTAGGAATAAACCTGGAGTTATTTATAGTCATTAGTACCCAATGTGTAATCAGATCTCTTTCTGCAGAAGGCTTACAACTGGTTTAAGTGGCTAGTCTCTAGTAATTAGGGGAGTGGGAGGACCTGCTAACTTCATTTCCAGGGCAGCATAGTGTGCATATACTTTTGGCGTCTCATTCTCTTGAGAGCAGTGAATTGGTTAATTATTTTCTGTGATGTACTTCAGGCCTCTAAGGCCACATGGAAATGCTGTTTAAAGAGTTGAATGCAAAACGTGAGATGTGATTTGTTACTACCCACACGTAAATGTGATAAAAAACATTCTCTTTAAATAATACATGATAGATGCACGTGAGATTTGGAAAATACCCTAACTGTGTTAGCTGTGAGGAAATTACCCCCGTTACTCATCCAAACTGCTTTTTGTGTGTAATGAGCAATCTTCTTGTCAAAAGGAGATCATTCTGTATCTACAGATCTCTTGCATATATCTTCCTATTCTCTTTTTTTGAGTTGTTTTTCTCCTTCTCTTTATCTAGTAAAAGGAGGGACAAAGGAGGAGGGAAAAAACAAAATATGTTTCAAATAGCATTTATTTGCAACGTATAAGACCAATGATGAGGATTAGAGAATAATGTAAATTCTACAGGAAAGGCAGTTCTGTAGGATCTCCATGACTGCCTGCTCTGTTTATATTTTACTCTACTTTTGTTTAGTTTAACAAGCTCTAGAGAATCTTACTATTGCTGTAATTCCAACATTATTTTATTTTATCATGTGCTACACACACCAGCATCAAATAAGAGCTAATACGATTGTTAACAATTCTTAATTCTTTATAGCTTACGTTTTAAGTGTAGAAGAGAAATTCTAAACTGTCCTGACATCCATTCACATAAGGAAGTTACAAGAAGTATCCCTAACTGACACATTATTTTCCTGTTTTTTCAATGGCATGTACTGGAAGGCCTCTTTAAGCTTTCTGGTGTAACACTTGCAGAAAAAAAAATCCTACCGTATCTTAGCTGCAGTTGTCATTAGACTTCTTTACACGGCCTTGTATTATTCAAACAGGAAATTGTATTATTTCCTCCTACTTATAATGTTTTTTCTCATTAAATTGAAAGGTTTAGTCAGTATAGCTAAATTGTTTTTTTAGTTCCTTTTCTTGCACATTTATTTTCCAAATTTTATATGGAAACATGTATACATGTATTACCATATTTCCATGGTTAATCCACTTCTAAAAAACCTTACCTGCATCAATAAATCTGTTCATTTTGGGGTCCCCCAGACTTGCAGTAATGCATCCTGAGAACACTGCTAGATATTCCCCAATCCTGAAACTAAAATAACTTTTCCCATTTTTATGAAAATACCATTTCTCTGTGTGTGTGTGCACAGGACTTCACGAGTTGGCAAAGATTTGCTATTTTTTATTTTTATTTGAAGTGTCATCATCTTTTTTGATCTTTCGTTCAAACTGGAATCTTGTGTGTCTGTACACCATTGGGGAAAATAATAAAATATGAGTTTGGAAGCACACTTCTATTACCCAGTGATGTGAAAATACTTATCCTGACCATTAACTTTAGCAGTGTGCTTAGAGTAATGGCTTTTGGAAAGCAAGGTGAATGGAAAGGAAAAAAAGACATATATTTCTAAGTTGAACCTGTCCATCTTTCTTTATAAGCTGTGTTTTCTTTTATGTGTAATGATTTTCCACTATAAACTGTCCTATTACTCACGAGAAAAGTGCTAGGTAGTGCTGCTCCTAAAAATAGCTTTACTGGAGAAATACATGCTTGTATTTTCAGCCTGGCGTGATAGTACCTTTGGATTTAGGTGTTTTTTTTTTTAATTTTTTGTGAAGTACCGTATCCCAGTCGGAGAGCATACATGTATCTTTAAAGACAGTGGTACACAGATTATTGCACATCTCTGTTAAATTCATTGTGATTAATTCATCTGTTTGCTAATTGGGTGTGTGATGTGCCATGCTCCCTGATAGTCTCATAACTCCAATAGTGCCAGATGTCTGGCCTGGAATCTGGAAGAACTCTCTTTACCGGTGCTTTTAGTATCTGGTGCATCCACAACCGCATTTCGCAGAGCTGCTAAGTGTAATGATTGAATCCAGCTGTTTGCATTCCGCATCTTGCTATCATTTGCCAGCCACTCACCATGAGAGCTGGGCAGGAAACAATTTTCCCATCCCATTAAAATTTGCAGGGATTAAAAAGAAAGGGGAAAAAAAAATGTTTCAAGGCTTTTTCCCAACAAGGGAAAAAAGCCAAAATTCACCCCAGAAATAGTTCAATCTTATGACAGTTACTTTGGATGAGAAGATTCAAATTCAAAAATCCAAGCTGGATATTTTCATGAAAGGTTTATCTTTGTGAATATATATTTTGGAATCATCATTTTATGACAAAAAGCATTTACTGCCCCAAATTCTTGACAGTTTCTATGTAGCAGAGACTTTATTTTCCTATAGATATGTGTCCTAGTTGCAAAGGGTAGAATGTGGTTTTCATTTGATTGACTGTCAAGTTTTGCGGGAAAGCAGACATTGCATACTGCTTTCCCTCTCATAATTCCAATTCATCCATACTTCATATAATACTGTCGATAGAACTGCTGTTCTATCGAGCGAGTGTATGGACTGAATACACTGCCCCCTCCCATTTTTTTTCTTTTTAACCACCGTCAATAACACAAATCTAATAGGAGTATTCGCTATGTGTCTGTGTTCACAGTGTTTTTTGCAAAAGGGAAGGATATACACCCATATGTATCTCTCTGTGTGAATCATGTAAGTGACAATTTTAGCCTAGATTTTCATAGAATCACAGACTCGTTAAGGTTGGAAGGGACCTCCAGAGGTCATCTAGTCCAACCCCCCTGCACACTCAGGGCGACCTAGAGCACACGGCACAGGGCAGCATCCAAGCGGGTCTTGAAGATCTCCAGGGAAGGAGACTCCACAACCTCTCTGGGCAGCCCGTTC
>JAWLRI010000959.1:21542-34708 GCA_034781795.1 Crypturellus tataupa | reverse complement strand
TGTTCCAGGCCCCTGATCATCCTCGTGGCCCTGCGCTGGACTCTCTCCAGCAGCTCCACATCCCTCTGGTACTGGGGAGCCCAGAACCGGGCACAGTACTCCAGATGTGGCCTCACCAGGGCTGAGTAGATTATAAACAGAGGATCTAAGGATTTACAGTCCAACTGTATGTAGCCCAAATCTCTGAAGCACTGTAGAGCTTAAAAATCTATTCATTAGAATTTTTTGACCTAGCAAATATTCTCTTCTTGCGAGGGTATCGGTTCTTTAGGAAGAATGGAAAAGAGGGGAAAAGGGGAAAAACAGGCTGACTTGCTCTTCAGTCCAGCAGCTGGTTGAATTCCAAGGCAGCTGCAGCTGATCTAAAGCTACTCCAAGACCTTCACAGTGTTCAGGAGCAACTTCTGTGATTACAGTATTTGCATGTTCTTTTGATGCTAAAATACTAAATTTCTTTCAGGAGCATAGAATTAACTATAGATAAAAAGTGAAATAGTCTTAATGATATTACCTGCTTTTGAAAAGGCTCCCCAAACTGCAAATGTGTCTTAGCTCCCAAATCCTGGGGAAAAAAAGTTATATCCTGACTGCCACATACTCTTTCTGCTCCTGCACCAGACCCATATTTCCACTGGAAGGAAATCTCAAATAATGTGGCAAGGAGAAAACTGCTAGATGAGCTAAGAGATCCCCACAGAAGATCAGGAAGGGAAACTGGAGTGACTAATGTGGAGCATATATACCTCATCCCAGCCAGTGTGGCCACCAAGTCATGCTAAGGACTTGGTGGGAGAACCTTGTACATGAAGTTAAATTCTGTTTTCTCAGATAGGAGCAAAATGCAAAATACCTTGTTGGGACTGGGAAGAGGGCATGGTTGTATACAATTCTTTCTTGTCTACACAGGCATAGAATATGACTTTGAAGCCAAGGAAGGCAGCCAAAAGGCTCCCAGTTCGCTTTCCCAGATTTGTGGTTTTACCTGCTGGCTTTCAGGCATATGCTTAGAGTGTGCATGCCTTTTTAGTTTTTCTAGACTTTGTAGTTCTGGATGTACCGTGTCCTGTCAAAAAGCTGCTAGCTGCAAAACCATAAGGAGTAACTGTACTAGAACATCTGTCTCTTGGAACATCTGGTATATTGCGAAGTGTTGGACGGCACTTTTGTATAAGTAGAGTTGTTGGGTGTTCAATAGTTCCGTTTCTGCTGGACAGGAGAGAGCATGATTTGTTGAAGACAATTAGAATGTCTTGTTAAATTGTAAATGAATCCTTTAAAAAAAATAAATTCTGTAAAGGGAAAATGACCAGATAACTGCTACATACCATAAATCTATTTTCTGATTTATGATTATTTCTACTCATTCAGTAAAAAGATCAACAGTAAAAAGGACATTCCAATGAACAGCGTTTTTTGATACTTTCCTTGACCAGTAGTGTGTAAATAATTTCTGAAAGATACTATTAACTTCCCTGGTGGGGCAATAAAAATGCTAAATAATTTTAAATACTGTAGCAGCTTTACCCACCAATTTATTTCTTATAATGCCAAAAAGAAAAGGTTGGTATTTTCATGATTATTTTCTTCAAATAATTCAAAATGAAGAAATAAAAATACGAAAGTGTAACTGTGAGTTACAGATCTTCTAGGATAATCTTCTCTCATATATATCTTTTATTTATAGACTTTATAGACTGAAGGCATTTTTTACGATACTCCTCCACAGCATAGCTGGATATCTCATAAAGTTTAATGGCTTTTTTCCTAACAATGCTTGTCTTTTGAGAGAACAGTGTCTGCGTTTTAAGGACAGGTAAGGAAAGAACAGTGAGCTCAGGATTATCCAAAGTCACAGTGGAAGCGTGCAGTAGCAGTAGAGGTGAGGTGCAAGCTTCAAAACGGTGTGTTAATATCCATTTCCTTCTCTACACACTACCACACACTGCTTATTTATAAGAAACACTTTTTGCAAGATTTAATTCTGTGTTAATGACAAGACTTGTGTGATTATTTCTCTTCTTTCAGTGCTCTCTGAAAATGTGTTCATTGGTACCCCAGAAGGTCATCTCCGAGACAGTACCATTGTCACGAGTGCTATTCAAACGATAGAAATTCACAGAAAATAAAGGTTTGCCTTTATGAAAGAGCCCCTGCGCTGGAAAATGACCCCTGGCTGCCAGATGCGTTGTTCTGATTCGCTGCGTGATGCAGCATGAGCAATGCTGCCTACGAGCCTCCCAGCACAATGTGCGCTGCGCGGGGTTATTCTCCCAGCCCTGCTCCGAGGGCACGGGGCCGAGCTCCTCGCGCGGGGACTGTGACCTTTGCCGGGGCTTCTGAGACCGGCTCAACAAAGTTCCAGACAAAATGCAAGGCTCGGAGCATGGCCTGCAGCAGCAGAAATGGGAACAGCAGAAAACATCTGTCTTTGGAGGCACAGTTACTGCCAAAGGGTATATTCACCTCCATTCTTATTTAAATAGGGTGCGTGTTTAAGAACTCACTGGGGTTTCTAAAGCTCAGTGAGATCCCCAAGGACAGAAAGATAGAGGCATGTTGTCAAGCTTTTACGGGATTTTATGAAATAGGAACATTTATTCTGCTGTGTTTTATTCCGTATCATTTTAGCAGTGTGTATGCATGTGTATATATTAGCATGTGCATGTGTGTATATGTACATAAACACACATATGCAGAAAAAGAATATATGTTGGAATAATTCATCAGCAGCAAAAAGGTGGGATGTCTGAACGACTTGGTAAAGGTGTGCTGTGGAATTAGAAAACTTACTGTCTGATTAATCTAGATTCGCCTAAGTAAGTCTCTTGAATTCAATGGGACTACTTCTGTAAATGAGAGATGAGACATCTTGTCCTTGAGTTAGTCCCAGGCACTGGTTATTCCATGGGTTGAAATGACACAACTGAAAAAAAAAAAAATTCTTGCTTATGTTACTCCGAATTACTCCAGACACTTTCAGCATTGCTTCCATTACCTCATCACGTAGCAAACAAGCCAAATGCTGCATTATAGAAAACTGGACATTCCTAGAGTATGATACTTAAAATGTTTCTTCACAGGGGTTGTGGTGTGTGCGATACTTACCTTACAAACTGATTTCCATTCAGAAATGGAATCTGTGAATAAAGGTGGGCCTGAAAGAAGGATCAAAAGGTGTCACGACTTGAAATCTGGTGCAGTCTATTTCTGGATGTTAAGACTACTTGGTTAGGTTATTGTGATAGAATCATCCGGAACAACTCTATCCAATTTTCCAGTCTCTTTTTCAACTTCCATTTACATATAGAGACCTGGGGGAATCTTTACATATACCAAGATGGAAAAAACAGATGTAGTATCTCAGAAGAGAAGCTGGGAAATGGTCAAGAAGCAAGAAGTCACTATGTTTTCATGTCACGGACTACTGCAATGGACTAAAATTATGTATTTATTACACTTGGTCTTTATTTTAACAGAATTGTAGTCTTTTACCTAGTCTTACCCAGAATTTACCTAGTCTGGAAGATAAATGCATTTTAAGGTAATTTAACAGAACAGTGGTAAGGCAGTAAATGAATGAAGACTGTATGTAAAGTTGATTTACATGCTACATGTAAAATATGAGGGGCTCTTGCTGCTGCTGGCAATTACATTTTTAAAGGCCATTCCTCTTGAGGTTTTTCTGATTTATGTTTGCTAAAGCTAGGCTCTTGCTCTGATGATCCTCATAGCAATATATTTGTGTGTAAATAACTATATACAAAGCTATGAAATCCTGAGACTTTTTTTGTTTTTTTATGTTACTCAGTTTTACCAGAGGATGCACTTTTTTAAAAAAAAAAAAATCTCCGACACATTGTGGTATAATTAGGGTTTGATCGTGTCTGCCTGAAAACTTGGGATACTCTTGACTGGAGGGTCTGGCCAGATGTCCCGGCTGTTTTTCCAGTGCCCTGTCACAGTGTTCAAACCATATCTGACAGGCTGCCGGTTGAGACACTGACCAGCTGAGGAAATGAAAACTGATTAAAAGCCATCCCATCTTAAGAGCACTTTAGGTGCTTGTCCTAAGCCTTCCTCTTCCCATGCCAGCCCTGTGCAGATCCTTGCTTAGATCCTTGCCAGCTTTGTTTTGCTTCTCTGGGAAATGTGCTGGGGACCTAAGAAAGACGGCGGACAAACACTTAAGCCACTCAGTTAACATTCGGTATAACTGCCAGTAAAGTCTGCACACATCATCCTTCTGGTTTCTGTGGAAGCTGGATCAGAATGTGTTAATGCCTTCAGTGAATCTTGCTGGTCCTGAAGTTTAGTTGCACATTTGTTGAACATTTGCATATAACTTAAAGCTCTTCTTTTGTCCTTAGTAGAAACTATGACTGTTTAAACTCTCTGAAAATCTGATACGTAGAACAAATTGGAGATTTCTTACTGCATGATCAAGGTTCACTTAATACCTCCCTTTCCACTAAACAAAGATACCTAAGAGAATTTTGTATATACAGGTCTACATTTTACTGTAGAGCTTAATTACTAAAAAGGACGATCTCTCTGCTAGAATTTTTGTTTGCATTAATAAACTCTCTTGGTAGCTATATAAACATTTACTGTAGTCCTTTAATGAAAAGTGCACTGGTGCAGGTGTTGAATGTACCACAATAAAATTTTAGCAGTCAAGAGGCTGTTTATTGTACTCAGTCATGTATTGTGTTGTACTCCCAGATATTGAGACTGAAATGCAACAAGTGAAAAACCAAGATTAGAGCCTCTTAAAATGGAAAATATGTTGAAAAACACATTCTAGACACAGAACACCGTGTCTTCTTTCAGTTGAACAACAATGTTAAAGAATAACAATGAAGAAGTTAAAGGAAACACCAAGCAGGCTCCCCATGATTTTGTAAGATACAATAAATACTGTTGCCATAAGAACAATTGAAAGCAAGAACTCTTGACAACTCATTTTAAGTCTGGTAGGCTTGAATGTAAAATGAGATGCCCAAAGAGAGTTGGTGAAAGAGTTTACTTGCTGTAATTGTAATAAAGGAAATTTAAAAACCACAATCTTTTTCAAAAAGAAAAACTTAATATTGTTTTTAAAAATTTTTCTCCCTGTTATTGGCCTGCTTATACTATTTAGGTGAATGGTAGTACTTTATTGGGCTGAGGGTACAGATGCTGTTTCTTTCAGAATAGTAAAAGTATATTCTGAACACTTGGGTTCACTAATTCAAAGTTTGTGGTTTCAGGTTGTTTGCTTCACTGTGTAAGAAAGCAAATCATAAAAGTGAAGAACAAGTAATAAGTAGGGATCGTATCATATAATTGATTTCTTTCTGGTATTATACTTCATTTGGTAAACTTTACAAGTTTAATAATTTAGATTTGATGTAAAAGATAATTATTTTATGCATTGTATCTTCATTAGTTTTCTCTATCTAATATTCAGAAACCTGGCCCTTCGCTGTTCAGCATGCTATTTTAGCTATAAAAATATTACAAAACATTTTGAAAATAATGTCTCTGGGGAGACTGAATATTTGTGACTGGCATCAAGCTCTCATTTTCAAACTAAGATTGATGCTATTATTATTACATGGTATCATATCGTCATAACTAAGATTAAGATCATCAAAGATCTTAATATTTTTTGGTGTAAGCAGAAGTAGGATTTCTGCACCACCTTCTAGGCATTCTGCATAAATATATTTTTTTTCTTTTATCATTTTATTTCCTAAGGTAGTAAACTGCCTAGCTTATAAATTAAGTGACTTTATGTCTGAAGAATCTGTTATTAAGAGTTGCAACTGCGGTGCTCACAGTTTTGCACAATTTAACCATAGGAGGGAGCCTTTCCTCTTTAAAGGTACAGGAGAGGAGGGAAACCTGGGACTCTGGAAATATCTTTAAAAATAGATATAGGGTGTCTTCCTGCCTGTTTGCATTTGGAAGTGTAAATATTCATTTCTCTCTTTAGGTTGATCCATTGCAGTTTCACGAGTGGGTACATCTGCACAGGCTTGACAATGCTGGAAACACCTGTGCAGAAACTAAATATAAATCATGCCCAGCAGCATGGAGGAACATGATAATACTTCAACACTAATGGGATTCAGTCTTTTTTCACAAAGTCACAAAACTGTATTGCATAAATATCTGCCAGTGTCAACAGAACTGCTGTTCCTGTTTTCATAATGCTGCATCAATTGGTTGTAATTTATTTCTCTCTGTGACATTTCTGTCTTTATTAAAGACAACACTTATTGTAAATTTTTTGAATTAGAATAAAGTTAGATTTGCCTTGACACAAAGTTTTCATAGTTTAAAGTAGAAACCGTGTTTTAATGGAATTGATTAAGTGGATGGGGCCTTCTGTGTGGGTGTATTTGAAATATGTTTGCACTTATATTGATTTGATTGAATTGGATTAACAACTTGATAAAAGATAGAGGGAGAAAATAATCTATTGAAATAAAGACAATGAAATAAAGACAATGAAAGAAGGGAAATATGCTGTTTAGAGAAGAAAATGTTCAGACTGCTAGAGAAGCTTGAGCAAAAGCTGGATTTAAGACAGCTGATTTGTAAAGCTTAATACTCCAAATAAATTGCATTTTAGGTAATTTCACTTTTTAATATATACATAAATGAGACCTAAAGGAAAGTACGGCTATATTTTATGTGGAACAAAACATTCAGGAATTGTTTCTGAGGTTACTTATGCATGGTGGTTCAGCCTGAGACTCTCCTGTGTGATCCTGGATCTGGAGTGGCCTCTAGGCAAGTCAGGGTGGTGGTGGCAGTGGTGCTTGGAGCGGGCAGCACTTGCAGTGCTCCAAGGGCACTCGGCTCACATGGGAATGTGGGTTCTCATCAATGCTGATCGGTTTATCCGGCTTGCTAAGCTGCTTTTCCAAGGCCCTTCCCTGTCCCTCGAGTTTTGGGCCATAGCATTACAGCTGGAGCCCACTGCCTATGAAGCCCTGCTATGAAATCCATCCTGGGCATCAAATAGGTTTATCTTGCTTTATTCTGAACAAATGAAAACTCTTGTTTTCCTCACAGCAGGAACAGTACATAATATTAACTGAGGCATTTCTCACACCTAGTATTCTGCTACTTTCCGTATGTGCATTATTGGATAATGTTCAGATAAGTCATATCTTACTGTTTCTTGTCATATGATGATAACTCTTAGGAGAAATCTTTAATGAGGGGGTAAAACTGTAACAGTGCTTACACTACAGCTCAATGCAGCAAATTCCTGTCCATGCGAGTAGACCTCACATATGGAGTCTGATTAAGACTGCAAGACATCGATGATGCCTGTGTTTGCAGAGGTCTGCAGGGCTGATCTCTGTAAGTTATTCATACTATATGCTTCTATGCCAATTTCTTCCTTATTTCTCCTGCCTCTTCCCAAACACACGCAGATTAACTATATTAATTTCTCTTTATAGCAGAAAAAAATAGGGCAAGAATGCCACTAAGTAAATCTTTGTCTTTATCTTTTCACTATAACAGCAATACAGTGGGTTGGAATTCCACCGTGACACAAACCTCCAAAGAACAGGAAAGATACCTGCCCCATCCGAAGGACTGACAGCCTGAGGGGTCAAGCCTAGATTTTTTTCTGCAGATGTTTGCTTTTAAGCTCTGAAGGGATTACAAATTCTTGGTGGGGAGGATTTTCAAGACCTTTCAGCTTTCTCAATAGCTGTTCTTGTCTCCCTGAATTGCAAGGACTGTTCCTGGTTGCCTATGAGCAGCACCTCACAGTCCAAAATGACTGTGTGAGCTCATCTCTGACCTGGCCCTTCTCTGATCAGCATACAGATGCTGATCACAACCAGAGCATCCTAAATAATACCTAGCAAGTAGCCTAGGCAATGCATTTTCTGAGTAGTTTACAGAGAGTGACAGATAGAAAGAAGACAGATAAAGATCTAACTCTTTACACACCACAGGGAGGGATGCCTGAGGCTGTTTCTTCAATCAGCTGTTTTTATTTTGTTCTTCTATCATTTAGGAAGAGTAAAACATGCACTCAAGTGCCTAGCCTACACTTTTGCATGTGGTCTTGCATGCTTGGAAGTTACAAGCCAGATATACACTCTGTTCCATACCAGCATTCCTAATGTAAACCCAGTGGAACTGCTGAATTCTTATTTTCATCCAACTCAAAAGCAAAATCAAAGAGAGAATGACTTAGATTGAGTCCATGAAGACCAAATCCAAAGGAGCGGCTGCTTGAAAGGCCCTGTCTAAATGAAACACTGATTTGTATCACTCCCATAGCGATTCTGCATAATAATCTCCATTTCTTACTTCATTTTATATTGTTTTTCTCCCGCAGTAACACAAACCTCCTTCCTTCTCACCAATTCTCTGCTCTTGCCATCTGCAGAATTGTCACCATATGGTGACACACAATGGTCATAATGTGTCTTTCTCAGAGCACAGTTCCTCTGACGGACATGAACAGTCCTGAAATTCAATACGAATATGTTGTAGGCTGGCCAGATATATAAGAACATTAAAAAGCCTCGCCTATGAATAATAACGTTTTAGTATTAATTGAGTATATTAAAGTATTCAATTAAGTTTAAAGAACACACTCTAGTGACCCTTTGTGGAATTATGCTTCTAGAACAAATGCTTAAAAGTTGTATGATGTGTGTACCCTTCAAGTATGTATTTTCTTCTGTTGATGAAGATAGGCTGCCTCCATTTTCTACACCACCTCAAGGAATTATTGAAAGTTTCTTTCTACAGTCAAGTCAGCAATCTAAATCAAAGTGCAGTAGGCTGCACTAATCAGTCACACCAGTGATTCTCAAAGGTCTTGGCAACCTTTAATGTTCAGTTTTGCTGGAGTCATTTCCAGTGGGCAATTGCTTGCACCATTCTGCTTGTGGGAAAGATGACTGGAAATGCACTTACGATTACTATTAAATATGTAAGACTATTATCCAAATGGCCTTGCCTTGTGCATTTTTGAAGAAACACAAAAGGGTGTCAATGCAAATAAGGTAAATTCAACATAACACACAGAGAAAACGGGAGCAAATAGAGGAAGAACTGCATAGCAAAGCATGTTAGCTTGATGATATTTTCTAAAGATCAGACTTCCTTCATATATATGCCATTAGTCTGAAAGTTATGCTCTGTAAAGAGCAGGGAAAATGAGTACTTTATAGTGCTTGCTGATTTTATGGTTAGGTCCTAGTCTGAGGTTTGTTTGTTTGTTTTCCCATGCAAACTAGTTTTAACTGGCTTCCAGGTACAAGAGTGACTTTAATTTTTGAACTGAGTGGAGTCCATTCACTCTCTCATTTGACAGGTAGAACTCTTCTCCTTTGTATCACAGTTAATTACATGCTTGAAAGCATGAATTTTGTTATTTAGAGGTGATAACCTGATTCCTGGGCCAGTCTTGTTGCTTATAGCACATTTAATGTATTTCCTTCTTTATAATGTGAATGTTCTCGGGTGTTTAGAGAGACAAAGAAACAATGATAACAGCTAGGAAGGTATAATCGGGAGATAAATGGTTCACAGGTACATCTTTTAAAAGGCTCCTTTTTAAGGGATGAAATTCACACCACATGACTTCTGCCATGCTTCATTCCCACCTTGAGTGGGGCTCAGCTAAAGCAAGTTGGTAATTCTGAAATGGTTCTCAGAGAGAAAAATAACCAGTTGCATGGGTGAAACAAAAAGCTAATTTTGCTTTATAAATATTTGTGTGGTAGTATACTTGCATCTTACAGGTTATTTGTTTGTTTGTTTGTTTATTCTTTGGTATTGATCTCCTGTTTCCATTTTATAATCCTTCAATATTTTCACAAATGGGGTAGTATTCACAATATTTCTACAGAAAAAAATACAAAAGTACATGACAAATGTCATCTGAAATAGACAAAAGGAAAGACAAAAGGTTTTTGAAAGTATAAATAAGATCTCATATTTGTGACTAATTTTGGCTATTGAAGGGACTTTATATGTTTTAATGGTCTAGAAACAATAGCAATATAGTTTGTGATAGCAAATATGAGCGATGTAAAAAAATAGGGACACTGGTCATGGGGTGCAGCATGGGGTGCTAGTGTGAACTAGCAGAGATTTGGCTTTCTGCCAGAGACTTCCTTGGTCCAGGTCATTTGGCCTTAATTTCCACCCACAAAAGCAGAGATTCGAGGCTCTCCAGTAGCAGTATCATAAGGGGCCCGGATGTATGACATAATTAAATGAATACGCAGAAACAAAGATATGAAGTTCTTGGGAACCTCTTTTCCCCTTTAAGGAAATAAGAGACTTAGTTCATATTTGGGGATATAATGTTAATGACCTTGAGCTTATGGAAGATTGAGCCTTACATTTTAGGGAACTGATTCATCTTTTTCATCTTTTTCAAGCTAGTAGGTTTTCTGCTAGGTACATTAATCTTTTTAAAAGATTTCTGGACTCACTTTAGCAGAGAATCTGCATTAAAATACTGAATTTGCAGACACTGATTTATTTTTGAGTATTTATGACTCCTCTGATATTTTGTTATAATTTTTATGCAATAAGGAATGCCCATTGCAATGGTTTACCTTAGGTTACTGAGGTCTCTGCTTAGGAAAGATTTATCTATGAATACTGGTAAAGCAATTAAATTAACATAAGTAGAAGAAAATTCACAAAGTTCCACGTCTTCTTTGACCATAAATACAACAAAATTCCTTCCTTCCTTCCTTGCTACTCCTGCTGCTTGCTTAAATTGAAATAAGATTAGGAGTATTGTCATAAATTCCTCTCCTTGGATCCTCTTGCTAATCAGCTCCTACTCCCAAAGACCAATAAAAATGGAAGGGGGTTCCCCCAGTTTCCATCCCTGAGCCAGGAAAAAAAAAATGTCCCAGCCATTTACTGCCCATGGTTGGTTCATTTTCATTGTTACAATATCTCTGTAGTGTGGAAGATCCTCCTCTGCTCCCTGTTCCTCCTTCAGATAAGCAATAATGGGGAGACAGAGCTGGGAAGTCACAACCCGTATTGTGAAAAAAGACCTCATCCATCAAACTGTCACCTCAGTTTTCTGTCCGGGGTCACAGAGGAACAAAGTCAGCCTGTGTCAGGTTGAAATAGCATTGGTAAGTGTTAGTGTGTGTGAAGCTGGTGTTTTGAAGTCTATTTATTTTGTTTGAAAGGCCCAAGCAGCATGCTGCCGAGCAGAAGAACAAGCGGGAGGAAGTCTCCTTATAAATTATTACTGGAAGGCTCACAGCCATCATTTAAGATGTGAAATTATGCCATCTGCTTTTCTGGCTCTTCGATTTACTTTCTGGCAGCTGTTTATTCCTGGGCCTCAGCATATCACAGAAAGGTAAAGCTTGCATTAAAAACTAGCATGACAACAACATTATTTTTAACAAAGATTTAAAGCTTCCTTGTAAAATAGAGCTGTGGTAGAATATGTTATCTTGATATCTATGGCATGCTTTCAAGACAGATTATCTGGGAAAAAATACTGTCCCTGGGAATGTGTATAGGAATCTTTTCTCGTCCTAAGAAATGAAAAGTTTGTTCTGATTATATCAGAAGCATTTTTGGGAGGCACTGCTGCTTTCTATATTGTTTTTAGTTTTGGGGAGTCCTGATGCTATCAATTTCATGCCTGATAGCATCTTTTTGCTTTTATATGTTTTGATTATTTATTATCTGGAGGGAACATTGTTGTTGTTATTCTCTCCTCCTGTTTGAACTATTTGAGGTTTATTTATCTTAAATGTTCATTAAAGAAAATAGAAAAATTTTAGGCCCAAGAGCAGCTTTCAGAAGTCACGTAGCTAATTAAATACAAAAAGCGAAATCCTTCTAGCGGGGATGTATGCAGGGACCTCTCCCAAGTACCAAGGGGTGTGCTCATGCCAGAAATTAGTGGCTGGGAGGGTGATGAATGGGGATGCGCACTTCTCCCGTGCCTTGCCTCGAAGCGCTGTTTGCAGGGGCTGAGCTGCCCAAATGACCAGTGCGGAGGCGAGCTTGCTTGGACACCCTCTCCGAGGATTATCCTGCCGCGATGGTTGAATGCCAGCAGAACCGCTTCCCCCACCTCCCAGGAGGCTCGTTCCTGCTGAAGTCATTTGGTGTGTGCTTCTCTTTCCTGTGTGAGGATTAGGGAATAGGAGAATGGCTTTGTGAGGAGACTCGGAGAGAGGGAGCTGAAGAGGGGACGAAAGACTTTAGCTTTTGAGAGGTCTTTCAGCCAATTCATTCTGGGAGACCAATTGCGTGTGATACGGCAGCTGGGGGTTTTGTTCTCCTTTCAGCCCTATACTGTAGGAGAAGCTGGTAAGGTTATTTTTTTTTTCTTCCCTTGTTCTCCCTGTCCACGATGCTATTGTAATTGCTTTATTGAGGGGATTGTTTCATGAGGAGGGGAAGTTGCTTAATGATGCTGAGGGTCCCCCGCATTGTGTCTGCTTTGTACAGCTGCGTAGTTTGTGGAGAGGCACTGTTTACAGTAACGGGGCTGGTTTCCGTTCAACAACTTTGCTGCTATTTTTTTCCCAAAGTTGTTTCAGCCTTTCTTTCAGCAAAGCTAGGAAAATAAACAAATAAAGGGGCTCAGATGTTTAGGAAAGGGTGAATTTATAGAGAATACAATTTGTTGGAAAAGCTGTTCTGCCTAAATCCCGGTTTCAGATGTTCCGTCTTTGATGTTATCAGATTTGTCACTCCTCTGGATCTGTTCCAAAACGGGTTTTTATGTGAGAACCTTCTCTCACAAATCTTTTGCCCGTATTTTCAGCAGAGACAAGATACTTGAATTCATAGCCAAAGCAAACAAAGAAAAAGGTATCTGTAGAAGGTGGAAATATCTGGGGAAAGAAAAAGTCCAAGAACAACCCTAGAATTAAAAAATAAATGAAGGAGCACTAAATCTTGGCACTAATATTTTGCCCGATCAGCATAATTCAAGCATGTGGTTAGGGGAGAAATATAAAGACTCTTTCAGAAGGCTGAAGATACACAGGTGCCTTTGCAGGCTAACTGTACTCTTCCCAAGAGGGAATTTTCAGACTGATCCTCTTTGGGGAGGAAAAAAAGAAAGAAAGAAAGAAAGAAAGAAAGAAAGAAAGAAAGAAAGAAAGAAAGAAAGAAAGAAAGAAAGAAAG
>JAWLRI010000959.1:5580-21442 GCA_034781795.1 Crypturellus tataupa | reverse complement strand
AGAAAGAAAGAAAGAAAGAAAGAAAGAAAGAAAGAAAGAAAGAAAGAAAGAAAGAAAGAAAGAAAGAAAGAGAAAACCAAAAGATACTGGCTTTCCCTTCCCTTTCCCTTCTTCTTGTGATTTTTAGAATAGTGACTTGTATTTGTCTGAGTCTTTTATTTCCTTTCATATTATCGTGGGAAACTTTAGCTTGAATTGGTTGGACATACGAGAACGCAGCTTGGGGCACACCATGGCTATTCCACAGGCAGACTATGAAAATCCTTCTTGTGGCTCAGATGAATTGTAAAGGCCATAATTACCAACAAAAGTTTCCTTTGTGGCCATTCAAGAAATCACAAACAAGGTAGTGGGGAATGATTGACAACAGTTACACTATTGATTGACAGAGAACCAAAAACTTGGTCTGTGACTTAGTATGTTAGTTTTTCAAGAAGCACTGACCTTTTTCACTGTTATTCAGTTCTTTCTGGTGGACAATTCCCAACTCCTCTATTGAGTTTAAAAGGTCTATCTAAAATGTGTCTTTGTAATTACTGCCTATAGTTTGTATGTTTCTTTTCAACTATGCGCTTATTTGTTGATGCTGAAACAAAATTGCTAGATGCATTTTAACCAGACCTCCCTGAAAGAATATGTATATTTTATATGCTTTACATACTTAGCCATTGATTTCAGCTACAGATTTCACTGATACAAAGTAATCAAATGCCATATTCAAGTCTGGCAAATTTATACTCACAGCTCTACCTCTTAATAATGGAAAGTCCAAGGATATCAATGTGATTACTCATGTGAGTAAAGATTTGAGACTCATTTCCCATTCATGAATGAAATGGTTTAGGAAGTGTGCAGTTACTATGGTTCTCTTTTGGCTTAGAAACAAAAATCTCCACTAAAACAACCGATAATGAGATTTGTTACAGAGGTCCAAGGATAGACAAATGCACTGATTTCATATAAGAATGTGGTAGACTCTTGACAGTAGTATTTCAAGAAGAATGATAAAAATGTTCTTTCTCTTTAGCCTATTAGCTGTTTTAGAAGCATGAGAAACATAAATCACCCCTCTGTGATGAACCACTAGATACAGCCATGACCCTTGAAATAGCAGCACAAGTATGAATTACCCCTCCCTTTGAGAAAAAAAAAGTTAATTTAGTGTGGGCTTTATCACATACTCCTCCCAGCTCCTGACAATAAATGTCATTTCTACCACATGACAGCTGGGTCTGTGTTTAGTAAACTGACATTTCAGGTCAGGTTTCTATTGGTTTTTTATAGGCTAAGGGATGGTATCTCCAGTCTACAGAGCGTGTAGAGTGTTATTGTTCTCACATCCTTGGTTTCATTGCAAGCAAACAAGGCAGGATGGGTTCCTGGGTCATTAATACAGCAATTTAGGCTCCTTGGTTCTGTATTGGAGAAATTACTCTTGTTCAATTTTTCTAAACTGTTCCATGACATGCTTTAATTTTTGGAGGTAAAGGAGGGTGTTTGCAACTGTGCCTTCTCGAGTTCTCCAGAGTTATGGCATGAAATAACTCAGGGTGTATATCCATACATCTGGATGGTAATGGAACTCCACTAAGTTTTTCTCAGCAAGAGAGTCCTAGAATTAACTACTGGAAACAGAACTATGCTTACCTTATCATTTTATTATAAAGCAGAAATACTTACAATTTTACAAGGCAGTTATTGTTGGATAAAGGGCTTCTAATTGAAAATGAAAGAACACCACTGATAGAATATTTACACATAAAGAAGAAATAAATCTTGGCTATAAATACTTTTATTAAATTAAACAAGGATGAAAAAGAATTAATTCTCAAGGTGAAAGAACACATCTAACTAAACTTAACAACTGTTTCCTCATAAAATTAGAGCAACCTAAGTGTATTCTAGCAGTCATTAGCTACCTGCTTTTTGTCACATAAATACATAACTGGAAGATTTAGACAGATGAAAGCTATAATATTGTGTCTTCAAATAGACAGTTCTATAATAGCAAGCTTAAGGTTGCAGTTGTCATGTTGGTACTGTGCTGCAAGGTGGTGAAATTTAAGTGAGTTTTTATACATTTCTTAGTAAAATAAAACAAAACCAAAAAATCAAAAACAAACAAAACCTATAGCCAGGAAAAAAAACCCTATGTTTTTACATGCACATATATATATTTATATAAATAAGTGGCAATGCATTAAAAAGCAGTAGATACACTGATGATAAATTTTCAAGTTGTTCTCAGTAGTACCCTCCCCTCTCTGCATCATAGTAAGAGATGCTATTTAGCCTGACCTATTAAGACATATGCTAACTTCATGCATCTTCTGTGTTAACTAAACACTTTCTATGATCATTATTACACAGAAGATCTACAAAGCATCTGCTCATAGCTCTTGGTTACCCATCTCCCTAGGAATAGCTACCAGAAGTGAATGTCATTGTTAGTCAGGCTAAACACAGTGTAAAGGAGATTTACTTTCCGTATCCTTAACTGGCAGAAAACACATCTGGGCTCTCATGGGAAGCTGCCGTTTTACAAGCACTAAACAGCAGGAGGTCCAGTCTGGTGGAAGAGGGTAGGAATTAAAGAATACAGCTCCCACTTGACTTCCAGAGACAAAACCAGATATTTTTGAATGTTGCTTTAAAATAAACTCCGTTTTTTTAAAATTGCTGTGGAAGTAGTTAGAGTTTAATTCAGCCATTTTTACACATGAAGTAATTGAACATATGGAAACATGTGGAATATTTTTTTGTCATATGTATTTAAGTGAGATATATAGTTTCTAATTAAATTCCTGCTATTTTCAGTTTTGTGTGTGAGTTCTGATGCATCTTTTCATCCTCCAGCATCTCAGAAGTACAACCTACTTTATAGCTTAGTGTTTGCTAGTTTTCTTTTTGTTTCATTGTTTTGTTTTTAATCCAATATATACAGAGAAAAATGTGCCTACTGAGCAGCAGATAATCTGCAGGATCATTTCAGTGCAAGAGTTATGGCAGATGAGTGTAACGTATGGTTGATGTTTTCAAAGTTTGCAAACATCTCAATATCTGCCCAGGATCTGTCTCAATGCTGCAAGGCCATATTTCATTATCTTTGAAAACCTATAATGTGAGGACGTTTGTTGTCCTTTCTGGTTGGATGCAGTGTATATCATCCATATTAGAGTTCTGAGTCTTTCAGAAAATCAGCATCTATTTTCACTATAAACTTTCAGGGTCTAACTGACTGACTTCTGGCTCTATGATAAAATGGCTACATGATAAAATTCAGCCCACCTGGTGTGCCAGACTAGGCAGAATGATGTCTATCAAGGTCTCACATTTGATGCAGAATGAAACGAGTAGTAATATTTATCCAATTGAAAGTGAGACTGAAATGTTAATGATCAATTAGTTGACACTTAGGGAAAGACTATCAGTGATTCACTAGAGGGAAAGAACTATTTACTTTAAACCATATCTGAGTCTGCACAAGTTCAGTACATAATTAGTTGATACCTAGGTTTGTAAAATCTTGAGGAAGTTTTCTGGATTATGTGAGGAACAGAAAGACAGATTATTTTTACTTCCATGAAGAATTCTCATACATGTCAGCACTAAGTAAAGGAAGCTAAGGTTTGACTGACCTGTCAGTCAAACCTGACCTTTATTAGAAATATGTGCAAAGAATTTTTTTTTTTTGTGCACTTGTCCTTCTTTTCCTGTGTAACCTACTATAGGAGTACTGTAAACTGAAACTTTGGGGGTCTTACTGCCTCCAAAGCGTTCTCAGATGACATAACAGTGAGTTTTGACTACCTGTGCACCTTGCCCATGGTTGTCCCACACTACTCAGGAGGTGAGTTGATGAAGGTGGTGGTTGTATTAGCACTTGGACAACAACTGTGACTTCTATTTTTTTTCTGTTGAATTTGGCTGGGTGAGATTTAGATAGTCAGTGATCGCCCTCTGTGACTTAATTTCTACATGCTATGGAGGAGATGAATGCACTCTGTTTGTGCTTATACTATTGAAGTGTCCTACCAGGAGAGCTCATTTGTCTGTTGGAAGTTCTGTCAATGATTGTTTTTTTGATCCTTGCAGTTTCAAGGATTGTGTGTTTGTGTGAACTTCAAGTATCAGACTTTGCAGTGGGTGTTATTCCCATTCTCAAGGCTATTTGTGTAGTTTTGATCCTTTTTGCAATCTGTTTCTATAGTGTCTGGAAAGATGATTTTGAAATGTCAGCAGATGCTGAGAGAATGGTAGAGTGAAAGCAGAGTGCATGTATACTACAGCTTGTGTGGCATTCAGTTCTAGATAGAGGCCATAAGCTTAGATATCTGTGTGTGAATGTTTACATGTGATCCAGCCCATCTGAAGGGCCTATGACTCAGTTCAGTCCTGCCGCCAGATATCTCATAGTTTTAGAGATGCCATAAGGTACCTTAGACATCCACACAGGATTGGCAGACCTGACACTGGACACACACACACACATTGCCTTTCTAGAATAGACAGCAGGAGAGGGCATTTGAAATATTGCTAGGTACCTATGTCCAGGCTTCTGAATGGAGACCTTTTATCTCATCAGCTCAATAGCCCTTCAGTTTCTACTGCTAATTTTGACAGGATCCTCACTGACTACAGTGAGGGTTTAGGCAGTGAGGTCCTCTGTAGACAGCAAAATCCCTAAATCTCTAAATTTAAGTGATATATACAGCAGCCCATAAACCTCTAAATTTAGGTGATATAATCCAGAACTGAATCATACTCTTTATGACATAATATGAACAACTTTATAACTTGATCTGACTTTATAAAGTCAATACTCTGGACAGTATATAAAAAGAGCTGAGTTATTCATGGACCAAAACTAATGTTCCTGTTAACTTTGGTAGTGAGGGAGGAGAAGAAAAGGAGGATAGCAGAGGAAACAGGTATTCATCTTATCTTCTGAAAACATCTAATCTGAATGCCAAAATTAGGAAATAGCGCTCCTTTGTAGTGAAAACAGAGATATAGGCCTTATTTGAATAGTTGAAATTCTTTCTCAATCCTTAGCCAAGGATGAGACACAGGTATCTCTGAAAGTCATTGTGAATTGATTTAGGTGGCCTTGATAAGATGTTAAGTTGATAATATCTAAGGATAGACAAAAGAAAACATAAGGCATATCTGTTATAGCTGAACATACTTTCAAAATCTTATTGCATAACATACCTTCGAAAGGTTATTCAAAATATCTAAGTTGACATAACGATTATCTTCTTAGATATTTATCTTCTAGAATTGTCTTCTAGATGTACCTAGCTCTCTTCACTGACTGTATAGGGCCATTGACTCTAAGAAAATTACCTGAGAAGAGTGCTTTCCTTTTGTTCTGCCCCACTTTTATGAAGCCCTTTTGCTATCTGTAAACTTCCTAATTATGTACACACATATATAGTATTTCTGTTTAATAAACTCCTGTGTATGTAGAAAAAAAAAGCTGTACCAGTTCCCCAGAACACAGTTCTTTTGTGCATGCCAAAAAATAATTTCCCCAACTGAACATTCTAAATTACGAGTCCAGTTATTGTGTGTTTTCAGGGCCATAATTAGAGCTCAGATGGTAGGGCAATTGCAGGAGAGAGTTTACCAATTTAGATGTTAATCAAGCACAGTTTGATGGACGATAATTAACATAGGCTCAGTCAACATCCTAATTAGCTATGAGCCCATCATCTTGGATTGGTATTTGTCTTCCTACCCCTGAGAATTTTTTCAGAGTAAGTACAGGTTCCTCAGTAACTGTTTTCCATAGTGTTGTTAAAACTAAGACCTTAATAACCAATCTAACAGGGAATTATTAGTTAGAAATTGCTTAGCCTCATGTAGAACACCTGAGGTAACATAAGATCTTCATTAGAGGACAGATTCCAGTCAGTTCACAACCCAGATGAGATATGATATTAAATATCGGGTTTGTGTCAAAATCAAATTCAGTATAAAATAGGTATTTAAAAAAAACGGGGATGAATTATCTGATTAATTCCACCTGGCTATAGCCCCAGGAATTGTTCTATGGGAGCCCACATAGAATCAAGATAAGAGCAATCTAAGCATGCCCTTGTAGCTGAGTAACCCGATGGGCAGGAATTCATCTCTGCTAACAATCTCTCTCATGATACATTCTCTAAAGGATTGCTAGTCTGCTGTTAATTTACTTTATAAGTTAAAAAAAAAAAAGCATACAATTTTAAAATTCCTTGAATACTATCAAATATTTTTTTAAGAAGCTAGCATTTCTCAGGCCTAACTCCCAGTGACGCTAGGAGATGTTTAGAACCTTCCCCTACTTAATTTCTTCCTGTACATCATTCATTGCTGCAAAATATACAGAATGGCATGTAGATGGAAATCCTCAGTGCATATTTGTTTTTATACTTAAAGGGAATATCCTGTTGTGAAGGACTTGATTTCAGTGGGAAGTTCTTAGGGTTGTAAAACCAAAACTGTATTGCTTAGACATTGTATGTGCTTACTATCACGAGGCTGCAGAATAAAAATGCAAAAGAACTGTTCAGCTCAAAAAGAACTCTTTTCAACTTTTCTCCTTGCTTTCCTGATAGTTGCTGTATGAGCAGCTGGAAGCGACAGGGAGAAAAACATCTGCTGTGTTGTTTGGACTGACAATTTAGCAGAAGAGAGAGCAATTTATGATTGTATATTTTCCATTGTCCTCAGGGAAAACATTGTGATGTTTTTTGCTGGGGTCCTGAGGAAAGGTATAAACAATATTTTTTATCATTACCAGTCACTATATTAGTGTCACTAGGATGTTTGCGTGAGATGTTTCTTTGGCCTTTCACCCCGGACACTGCTGTTGCAGCCTCCAGGAAGTCTTCTCTCATTATAGAAAATAAAGGGAAAACGCCCTGAGATCAGAAACTCTTACAAATTACAGATATCTCTTGCCAAAACAGAATTTATTAGTGGAAAAGATTCAGGAAGACTCTTTGGTCTATTCTCCTGTCAATGTCTCATTATTTTTCACATCTTTCCAGAGGCTTCATTATGTCCCATCTGTCCTTGTAGGCTTTAGCCTAGTAGTCTTGTTGGTTATTTACAGGACTATTTTCTTGATATTAAATGTTAACTTAATTTCATGCCTTTATTTCTAGTGCAAGTCATCCTGCCCACTTCAGAATACCTTTTTTGATTAGTGATAGGAAATACATGTAATTATAAAAACAGTTTTATCTTATTTGCAAAGATATTTTAAGTTTCAGATGAATAGTAAAAATATTAAACAACAAAAAAAGTCTTTATTTACTATTATGTTGAACCTTTTGTAAAAAAAATTGACCTGCAAAGTATTTAAGTCTTAATGCTTACCATAGTAAAACAAAAATTTAATGTTTCAAAATACGCTTTGTTGAAAATTGCCTTGACAGATAGTATTTTAAATAAATGGGTCTAAACGAAGGCAAACGTTAATCTTCATACAGCCAATCATTTAAGAATATTCTGCAGATATCTACAGTTGTCAGATTGCATTATTGCAGATTTTTCCAAAATTTCTTCATCTAAGAAATGGGCATAATCTTTTCCAGTGTAAACATATAACAGAAGCTGCTACAGATGTCATGTAGTAACTGAAAATGACTGCTAGAATGAGTAGCAATGCTATATAGGAAAACTCAGTTTTTAATGACTGAAAAACACAACAGAAAGCAGTCTTATAAAGGAAGCCTTAAATATTGGTTCTTCGGTGCTTTCAATATCCAAAGTTTGGATATTTTACTTCTATTTAGGCACATACAATAGCTCTGGAAACTGTTCTTTCTACATTCACAGTAAATCTCTTCCAACTGCAGATTGGAAGTTTTACATGTTGAACAAGGACATAAGCAGAGGTGACTGCTTAGTCTCCAGTTCCTCTGTTCACAGACCTGTATTTGTTAGTATGGTCTGTATTACTCTTCATTCCCTTTCTTTCTGTTATCAATTATTTTAATATTCAATTTTTTTTCTCCTAGACACAACAACCAAAATGTTAGGTAGTTTCATAGTTAATTATGAAGGAAAGAGGTAGGTCATTTCATCCTACATACCTACTGGAAGTTCTTATATAGCAGGAACATTATAGCAGGAACGTAGATGTTTAGATGTAATCCTTACCCGCACAGTTTGAAATATAATCAAGTAAAATGTCTCCTTTAATGACTTCAGTTTGGTGTCATTACAATGTTATTGTCTGAAGATTACCTTAGAGTTTAGAGAAAGTAAAAGAATGTCTCCAAGTACAGTGGGAAAGTTTTTGAACAAGAGAGACATCCAAAATACTTAATCACTGTTTGCAACTAACAGGTCAGAAATATTTACCAATGAATAACATACTCTCTTGGCAATTTTTTGCTGTGTATTTTCAACAGTTCCAGAGCTTTTTTCTTTCTTTTCTTTTTTTTTTTTTTGAGTTTTCAGATTAAGTCCTGAAATCAAGTGAATGCAATCCAAAATAAGTAAATAAAATATTAAACTATGATGAAGTGATATAAGCAGTGGTTTTCTGCCACTGAACTGCTGTTCTTTACCATACTGTGATAATTTTCCATTTAGGGACTTGCAACATACTTCAACAGAATAAAAAAAAAGCTAAAATTATTTTTGTGCTTCAAACAGAATTCATTGTGTAGATGTAGGCCAGTAATCAGTCATCCTCCTAGATGTATTCAGTAATACTGTAATTAATTTGCATTTACTGTTTTCCAATATGAGCAAATCTGTACAAAGTACTCCCATTTTACAGAAAGGAGGAAAAAAGAGAGAGGTTCATTGTTTTGGCCATGATTCTAGTATTCCTGAGCTGAGAAAATGTTGCGGGTTCACAGTCAGACCACTGAACATCTTTCAGGATGATCCTCTCTTCCCTACGAGAAGACATTTCCCTGGAATCAGTCCCAGGGAAACACATTGGGAGAGCAGGTGTGTAGCTGCTGAAAAGAAGACACGGCTAATGACCACTGTTGTGGTCATTAACAAGGTACCAATTAAGCTGAACAGACAGAGAAAGCAAATATTTATGTAACTGATGATCTTGCTGAAAAAAAAAAAAAAAGAAGAAGTGGAAAACTGGACAAGAATATCTTGTGTTTTAACTTGGCTTGCTAGGTGCCACAGAACTGTGTAACTGGGAAATCTGGGATCAAACTGAGAAAGCTAGAAGGAGAAAAAAACTCCGTTGAGAAAGAATAGGCCAAGGAAAAGCAACCAGCTGCAGTGGATACTGATCAGTATGAAAAATATGGTGTTCTCTTTTTTCTTTTCTTTTCCTTTTTTTTTTTTTCTGGTGGGAAGAATAATCTCTAGTAGGAGATTATTATAAAGAGCTTTATAGTCTTTCCACAAGAGTATAAAAGGCATTCTGTATCGTGATGTATCTCTATGAATTGGAAAGATATGAACTCTGTAGGGAATACTACCATTGGTTTTACATCATTAATGTTTCCCTTAATTTATTTCTGCAGAATACCTGCACTATGTCTTAAAGTGGGAATTGCCTGGGGTGATAAATTGAATCTTGAATCTTTGCACCTGACTCCATGCAAGGCTATAAATTAGTCATGGGCTAGGAAGGGAGAATCCTAAGCGTTTCTATTTCTCACAGAAAAACTGACCCTTGGGGTCACTAACCAACGACTGAAAACCTGAACTTGTTAGCAAGAAAACAATTAATTATTTACACACATGTGGGTATTTGACATTAGCATCCTTTGAATGAGAAGTCTTTGTTCTTCTGCATTTTTTTCTGCTTTGAAGATTCCGTAGTTGTTAAAAACTGAGTGCAGTTTGGAAGCAGGAAATATGTAGAAAACAAACTATGAGTTAAAGCAGGTTACGTAGGTTCACAGCTTTCAGTGTTTCAAAGGAAACAAAGATTAAGCTATCTTATTTCAAAGCTACAACAGCATAGAATCACCACTAGTTACTTACTATTGTCCATATGCTAGTTTATTATTCTAGCACATTCAAGACCACAGTAAAGTAAACACATTTACTAAGCTCTGTGGGTGTTTTTTTTTATTTATTTATGTCACTGTTAAAGCAAAGAGCAGGGAAAACTTTGCATCCTAATACTACTCCCATAGGGAAATGTTAATGCCATTCAGCTAAAGGGAGCTTCTATGATTTTTTTCCCTGCAGTCCACCTATCCATCATAATGCCCTAAGCACTTTTCATCCTTGCTATAGCAATATATAGACTTTGTAAATAAAGTCTGGCCCCCTCTAAGGGGAGCAATATAGACTTCTAGGAATTCTCATATGTTTAATCTGTTTTAAAGCCTGAAGAGTTTATTTCTGTAATGAAGTATTTTATAACCTTTCTGTCCTGGGAAATCTCTTTTCTCTGACAGGTGACCTTTACAGGTCCTCTCTGACTACAGAACTTGCTGCAGATCTGTGTGTACATGGAGGGGTTTCAAGTGGTTACAGTAGGGCACAGACATTTTCCAAAGATTTCTCCAAGACTGACCACTTTCTTCCCAGTATCTGAGCAGCTTGAAAGCATCCATGTCTTTGTTAGGTCTTCAGATACATGCAGAAAACTTCTACGTTTCTAGTTTTCAGAGCTGCCTGTGCCTATCCAAGAGCAGTATTTGGCTTTGAGCATTAACTAGCTTATGAAAGAATAGAATTGGGGTTCATATATTTCCTTTCATGCTTGTTATGGCTCAAGGCATCTTACAAACAAATAGCTGAGATACTACTAGCACAGGAATAGGAAGGGAAGGAAGCATAGTAAGGCAGACAAGCCATTAACCATGCTTAGTAATAGAGTACACAGTGTCTGGGAAGGCAGGGCCTGATTTATTAAGAAAAAGAGATAATGGCCAGCAACACTGTTGCTATCAGGGTTTTTCCCTCCCTCTCTCTACCTCTTTCTCTCACTTCCACTGAAAATGATACCTTATTTTTAACATGCTATCTTAAAACTATTAGTCTAGGCATGTTAACACGGCCTATATAGCAAGATATGTGCAGTCATTTGGAGAAATACACCTCCGAGGCAGCTAGACAAGGTAGGCAGTGATCTCCAACAGCTTATTTAGGGTAACCTGCCCTGCAGGATCAGTACATCTGAGCTGGCTGTTGATGCTCATTCAGGACTCAGAGGTAGGTAAGCAGTACAGCACTGGAGATGACAAACTTTCGAGGAGCTTAAATCCAGAAACAATATAGTCAAAATTGAATTTGAGCAAAGTTTGGACTCCGAAGTGCTTCCAGAATGTTAGACCACTCCTACACAGCCCCTTGCACGGGTTAAATCATCACAGTACTGACTTAATTCAAGTCTCAAGTGGCTGATACCAGCATCAGATTTCCCAGCACAATGCAGACCTGCTCAGAGGAAGCTCAGAGGAAGATTGTGCAAGTGTTGATATGCCATTCAAACAAAATAATGGTAGCTTCCAAGAGGAAAAATCAATTACAAATACAATGTATTTAGTCTGTATTTAGCCTTGAGTTCCTGGAACTACCAACTGAACATTTTTAGGCATCACAACCTCTCCTTCTCTGGTTCTGATGCAACATGAAAGTCACATATGCCTATAATTTCCTCTCAAAATCCCTCTCTGACTAAGCACTCTTGTAGTGACAGCTTAGTTCTCACTGCTCAGAACATTCTGAATTCATATTACCAACATCAGGGTTGGATTTAGCGGCTCATATTTGTTTAATTGTTTAATTTGTTAAAACATTTAATAGAACATTTCTGGAATGATGTACTCAATATTTACATCATAAAAAATGAACAGCAACATGTGTGTCTCTGCTACTGCGTTTGAAGTGGTAGGATTTGTTCTTGGGCAATGCCAGGAACTTACTGCTCATAGAGTTTGGGTGGAATAATTTGGATCACAGATTTTCTTGCTGATTATTCTGTGTTTTAAAATAAACAGGATTATGGGAGGTGCCTTTAAGTAATGATCATAAGATATGCACCTACAGGCATCCACAAATGCATATATTTCATTTTATAGTCAATTTTTCTATCCTTACCTACCAAATTCTTAATTAAACTGCTCCCCTCTGCTTTCTAGATGTATCTGCCTGTTAAGGTATCTCTCTTGCTATTCCCTTCTTCGATTGCTGGAAGGGCTTTCAGCACTTCTGATTCCAGGATTTGCAAGGCAGCAGTGCTCAAGGCCTGTTCTCCTTCCCTAACTCATACAGTTAACCTGTGGCTTTGCATGTTGGTGTTGCAGTGGTAGCTGAAGAAATGATAATACGAGGAAGTATGTAAAGAAGCCTGAAGGCTTCTAAGTGAGAGCATTTACCTAAACTTCAGGGAACATTTATTTCCCTTTTCAGACTTTTTCACATTGTTCCATTGTCACAGAATCACACAGAACAAACCTGTGCTAGGTTGAGGCATCCACTTGATGCAAATAAGCATCCACTTGATCCTATTTATATCTGTGTTGCTCAACCTGTAGCTGGTGGCCTGAGGAATGGTGTAAGCATTTCACAGGGGATGAAACAGAGCAGGATCAGGCTGCTTATGCAGGGATAGAAAGCATTGGAAGAAAGAGGAAAGCTGGAAGAAAAACGCCAGGAAATAAGACGTGGGGCTGCTCGAGCTGCTGAGGGATGGTAGTGAAGGCCAGAGGTGTGGGCAGCTTGCTAGCAAGCACTGTCAAAATACAGCCTGTGCTGCACTGGCAAAATGGGGAAAAAAAGGACTATATAGCATGCATACTGTAGACACACATATGGACATATACAGTCACACAGCTAAGAAACACTTGCCAGTGCTTGTCTGAAGTGGAAGTCAGGAGGGCAGATCACAGCAATTTTAATGCAAATGCTTGTAAATGTTGATTTTAAAATCAACATTTTATTAAAAAACAAACAAAAACAAAAAACACTGGAATCAACAGTGTAGCTAGTGTCCTTATTGATACCCGCACTTCCAAACATCAAGTGAGTATGGAAACAAGGGAGTTTGTGGGTTGTTTTTGACAAGGATTTTAGTAGTCCTTCATTAGAGATCAAGAAGCCAAAGTCGAAGCTAAGAGATGATGACATGGAGCTGGAAGGCTGCTTAGACAACAGATATTCGACCCACAAGTCAGGATTTTGTGCACCTCTTCTACCCGTGCTCTGCAGAGGAGGGCAGCTTGCTGCAGCCCTACTAGGGAGTAGGAAGACACACTTCTTACTCACCTCCAGCAGCTCCTTGGCTAGTCTGGCATGAGTGTGGAGGGGTCTTTTCTTACCTGCAAAGGATGGCTGGCTCTGAGAAAGCATTAACCTCCTACCAGGGTCTCATAGTCATAATATTTTAGCTTAAAAATCATAACATTTTAAAGACAATTCTGCATTCCTGTTATCTACCCTCTGGCTTTTAAATTGTGGGGTTATATTCAGGTCAGACTGTCAGCTTTCCCTCTGTCACAGTCTAAAGGCTAAATCCCTTTAAAAAGGAAAATAAATCTGCAGTTCTCACATAATGACTTGGTGTCAGGAGCTGAGGCTTTACAGAAAGCATCAAAAAGCCTTAGCCTTGTGACAGAACTGTAAAGAATGGCAGGTCCTCATTATACCATTGACTTTTTACACAGTAACATCTCAGCTATGGTGTTAAAATGGACCAAAGGTCCTTTTGGATCTTTAAATGTTTCCTGAGACAGATGACCAAGGATACAGTGCCGTGACAGGAGCCACTAGCTGATACAGCTTCCACACTGTGCGTGTCAGCGATTGTGGGGTTGTGCTCTGGACTTTTACATTATTATAGTTGCTCGCTGAAGTGTTACATTGCATTAAATTGGATGGCTATGGCATACACAGTGGTAACGAGATGTGGGATACTGTGCAGACGTTAATGACTTATGGGCAAGGATAGGGCCAAAAATGGTTACGAGCGGCTGCTCTTCATTAAGTCCCATAAGGTATGAGAGGAGCAGAGGTGGAAGGACTACACAGAGAACGGCTTGTTCTTCCTTGGCAAACTCTTTTAAGCAGAGGGCAGGATCCTTCTCCTATTCAGACCCAACTGTGAGCTCATCTCAGCCTGCACACTAGCCTCCAACAGCTGCAAATGTATTAGAGAAGCCTTCTGTGCCTGTACTAATGGGATAAAAAAAAAGCCCATGTGCATTTTTCATTCTGATAGCATGCATGCCTCCCCACAGCCTCTCATGCATTCCCATTTTCTTGAGATGGATTCAAATATTAATGCCTCATATGTTTAATTATTGCCAAAAGGCTGGGATGAAACAAAACCTTACCACCGCTTTTAGGTATTTCAAAATAGATATGTATAAATCACAAATGTGCAAGCACTTATGGGAACTTCAAAAGTGGAGAGTATGTAATAGTACCTAGCAAAGAGAGCAATCATAAAATTTGCACAGTCTTCTCAATCACACTCCTGTGATTTTGCAGGTCCCAGCCCAGTAAATGTTGTTCATTAGTGAGTGTTTCTGCTGGTAATGATCTATGTGAACTAAAAGTGACAGTCACAAGTCAGAGTGGTGAAATGCTGGAGGTACGATGTGCATTTCCAGGCTTTCAGAAACAAACCAGTCGATAGAGACATCTTCATTCTTTATCCTGAAAATTGTTCACTCTCTGTAATTTTAAGTGAAGTCAATAAGAAGAGCTTGCTGTCAGTCCTTTAAACTATCATTTTCAGTCTATTGGGAGAACGTTTTTTTTTGCCCAGAAACAAAAGAATTGCTGTCTTGGGTCAGATGAAAAAGATCCATCTAGCCTTTGGACTAGTCTTTGGCAGTGACTAATAGAAGCTGAAAGAAAGAGTAAAGAATAAGGCAAACACAGCAAGGCTTTCCCCATTACACACATTTTTGCTTTCCTTCTGCTATGCTTCTCCCAACACAGGCACTTCTGGTTTAGGGGTAGTACTGCTGAGCTTTATGTATAGTCAATGGATCAGCCACTGCATATCTACTCTTTGATTTGAGTGGAGTTTTATATATATATATACACACATATACACATGTATATATAAGTGTGTGTGCATACAGGTATGATATGTATATATGTATGTACACATGCATATATATATATATACATGCATACATAGTTACATTGAATAAAGCTGTATCTATTCAACCCCTGCCTCCTTTTCTAATACAAAACCCACTGTTTTCATTAAGCCAAGCCAAGGCAAAACAATCCTAAGAGTGGGAATAACTCATTCAGACTGCAGTTAGTGGCAGTGCAAAGAACACAAGGCTGGTGTATAGCTGTTCTTATTGATGGCTGAAGGAAGATGTATATTTCCTTCTTCTATAGTTGAGCTGACTTCAAATCGAAGGGCACAGGAAGTCTTACTTTACAATTTAGCATCATTCTCTCTTCTCCCATTAGAGTATCAGTGATGATATCTGGCAACCACAGCAGCAGCATACATGTTGCATGATTTTTTTTAAATGTTTCCCAAGAATCAACCACCCAGTCAAAATAAAAACAACGGCTTACTTTCAGTTTTGCACATAAAATACACGCTTCGCTTCTCAGCATTGTCTCTTTTTGTTATTAATGAACTATTTCAGTTTTCTTCTGATGTTTAATCACATTAGGATTTCTTTTTGAATAGAATTTTCCCTTAAAAATTAAAGTCTATTTCTGATGGCAAGCAAGATGCCTGCTTTTCTGGTTCTCAGACTTTTTTGTCCTTTTATATTATACCACCCAAGAGAGACAGTTATTTGCAACAGATCTGAAAGGTGCTATAAAATATTTCTTGGAAGGGGAAACAAAGCTCATCCTTCTTTTTTCTTTTTTCTTTCTTTCTTTCTTTCTTTCTTTCTTTCTTTCTTTCTTTCTTTCTTTCTTTCTTTCTTTCTTTCTT
>JAWLRI010000957.1:2177751-2189345 GCA_034781795.1 Crypturellus tataupa | reverse complement strand
CAGTTGTCTGAGAACAAATACCATGTCTGTGGTACTCCTATTGACTCTGAAACCACATTGGCTTTCAGGTAAGAGTTCTTCTGAGATAGTGGGTATTAATCTGTTCAAAAGTATTCTTGCGAGGATTTTTCCAGCAGTGGAGAGCAGAGTTATGCCTCGGTAGTTTGAGCAGTCTGACTTTTCTCCTTTCTTCTTGTACAGGGTGATGATGACTGAATCACAGAGATCTGGTGGTAGTTCGTCTTTTTCCCAGCAGCGCACAATGAGCTCGTGAAATTTAGCATGGAGTGCTTGGACTCCGTGCTTCCAGACTTCAGGTGGAATTCCATCAATCCCAGATGCCTTACCACTTTTCTCCTGCTGTACGGCCTTAAGAGTCTCTCTCATAGTAGGAGCTGTATCCAATTCGTTTTTCACCGGTTGTTGTGTCATGTACTCAATTACTGAACCTTGGACTACACGGTTGGCACTGAAGAGAGTCTGGAAATGTTCAGACCATCGATTCAGGATGGAGTTTTTATCTGTCAGAAGCATTTGGCCATCTGCGCTGAGTAGGGAGCTTTGAAGGTGGTATGTGGGTCCGTACACTGCTTTCAGAGCCTCATAGAATCCTCTGTGATCACCCGAATGTGCGCAGAGTTGAGTCTTTTCTGCTAGGTTGATCCACCACTTGTTCTGAATGTCTCAAAGTTTCTGTTGGAGTTTACTGCATGCAAGACGAAAGGCTGCTTTTCTTACATGGCAAGATGGCTGAGCAAGGTGTGCTTGGTGAGCAGTTCTCTTCTTTGTCAACAATTCCTGGATCTCTTGATTGTTTTCATCAAACCAGTCTTTGTTTTTCTTGAAGGAGAAGCCTAAGGATTCTTCAGAAGACTGCAGGATGCTATTTTTAATGTGTTGCCAAAGCGCTTCAGGAGAGGGATCTATGGGGATCTATTTTGCAAAAATAAAGAATTAAACATTCACACCTGAATGAAAGGAACAGCCCATTCACTGAACCCAGCTGGGCACTGGAGGATGTGGTTCAAGAGGAAGAGATGGTCCCCTGGACAGCCAAATCTCTGTAACATTGCCACCTAAAAGGAGAGTACACAGAAGTTTGGAAATAATTTCATTCTTTTACAGTCTTACTAAACAGATAAATAATACTTTTTCATTTCTCACACTTTCCAATAAGCCTCAGTTTTCAGGGCAAGCAAAAGGAGAACAATATTGAGAAGCTGCTGTTTGGCTTATGAATTACAGTATTTCCTACACCATTTGCCTTGGTGTAGGAAAATCTTAAAGGAACTGAAGTTTTAGTAGTAACATTTTAAAGGAATTAATTTATTTAAAAGTGAATAAGAACAGAAGTTTCCCAAATCTGAAGACTCATTCTCCCAAAAGAACAGTATCCATTAAAACACTCAGGTCCACTCATACACCAGACATCATTAAGACTGTTCATCTCCACTGACTTGATCAGACAAGGGAATTCAAAGATTCAGCAACAGATTATGTTCCCCAATTAGAAGAAAAATATAATCCAGGACCTGACTGCACATGGGACAAACAGTAACTTTCCAAGCTGATCTCAAGTGCTCAAGCACACACTTGCTCCCTCACCAGTCTCCACAGCCAGGCGAGAAGGTCACTTTGAAACTGAGGGTCTTCGATAACTCTCTTTCAAGAGACTCAAGTCTGAAGAAAGATTTTCTGATTGCTTTGAAACTGTAAGTTTAAAACAGAATCGAGCAGCTTTGATGAGCAACTCTCACAGTAGTAGCATAAGCAGCGGTTTGGAGATGAGACAAAATATCCTCTCTGTGTATCTATTGTTACCAAGATATTTCAACACAGCAGCTCTCTAGAACTGACAAAAAAGGTGACTTGTTTTATTTAATCTTATAATTAAGCAATTACAAAGAAAATGTACATATATACGCCACAGCTACTCTCATAAAAGGCCTCCCTTCAACATGACCTTTGCAAGAATCAGCCTATTTACCATACATAAAAACAACTGAGGGTGGGGGAGGACCAGGAAGAATAAATAGATAGTGGGGAGGATATTTTAGCTAAGAGATGATACTGCCACAAGCCCAAATTGTGGATGTACTTCAGATGAAAAGCAAAAAGGTATCTAAGAATTAAAGCTGTGAGATTTCAAGCAGCCTTCCCAGAGGCATAAAGCAGCAAAACTCCCCCCAAATAGGTTTAAAATAGCCTATAATCAATCTGGAAAAGGGATTGTATTGTATGTTGCCTGGATTTGGGGTGTCCCATCCCACCCAATGTGACCAGGGGCTGTAAACAGCCTAGGTGGAAAAAGTGACACTCCTGCATTCAACTTCCACTCTACAGGAGACTAGGGTAAGAGAACTACTGCTTTTCAGCAAGAGTTTAACTGATCACTACGTAAAATCAATGGGTATCAGAGGAGAAACACTCAATATACAAATCCCACCAAAGAAGCCCAAAACTTGAAGTACACGAGGCATTCAGCACCCTGCCAGCACGGGTAGCAGTCCAGGTGAGCAACACACCTTGTTCTTGCTGCTGAAGAGCCACGGATCTCAGTAGGGAGCAGCTGTGGAGCAGCCTGCAGATGTAAGACTCCACCTGCAAGCAGGACAGCACTGAGGTGTACAAGTGGAGCGCCAGGGTCTGGTGCATGTGCTCTGCTTTGGCTTCAAAGAGCTTTCTCAGTTCACCCAACATGCTCTCATTCATCTCCACCATCTGATAATGATGGTGACCTGACACTTTGCACTGATCTGCACAGACACCCTGAAAGGAAAGCAGTTATTTTATGTAAGTGGTTTTTGGCATTTTGTTTGGTTAAGTGAGCTTAAAGAAATTAACCCTGACATAACCCTCCACTCAACAGATATTAAAGTTTTCATGAGAGTGGCCACCTTGCAAATGGCAAAAGACAAAAATATGGGATTATATACTTTTTCTTTTAATACTTAAAAAAAAATTTTTACGACACTTATTTTTCAGAGCTTCTGTCTGCTGAAGATGCAGTAGATCCCTGACTTTGCAGAAAAAAATAGACTTTATAAGCCCCCATGTTGGTGTTCGGGTCTTGGTCAGGATCAGACTTTAATGCAAGACGCATATGCAGTATGCAAGAGCATAAGTCCATTTTATTATCTGCACAGCCCACGTATATATAGAGCGTTTCGCATGCTAAAAATAATTACCATTGTTTACCATAAATCTTCTGTCTCCGGTATAGTATGTATGTACGCCCGCATCCCACATCCTGGCCTTGAGATATCGGCGCCAGCGCTACTTATATCTCTGTACAGTACATGACCATACACCAGGTGCAGGGGCTTTCATCTTTATCTGAGTGCCATAAATCCCACAGCTCCCCCTTTTTGTTTTAAGGGTTCGTAATCATTCTGTAAGTACAAACGAGTAATGGTTGTAGAAAGCATATTGCGTACACAAGGAAGCAAGCACGGCAGTAGAATAAGGATACATAGGATTACTAAGCAAATCCATAATCCAATCTTAATTATATGCATTATCCATCCCAAAATTCCCCAAACGGAATAACATAGAGGTTAACCAGTCCCCAGTTTGCATATTCAGTTGTGATGCCCCATCTCGTATCTTATTGATTTGTTTCTGAATGGATTCACTATGGTCAGACAAATTCATGCAGCACGTTCCGTCAAAGTCCTGGCAACCATGGCCATGCGCTAACAGCAGGAAATCTATGGCAGCGCGATTCTGCAGCGTGGCCTTTCGTACAGAGTCCACGTCTGCAAGCAGTCCTGCCAAGGCTAGGGTAGTTTGTTTTGCTAGCCAGCATCCCAATTTCGCCAATTTTGCATGTACTGCTGCAGCAGATACCCCTGGGGCAAATATGGATGCTGCAATAATTTCTCCTGGTGACCAAAAGGTTACGGAAGAGTCACAATTTTCCTCAAACTGACGTATGCTACGTGGTTGATGACCATTGTGAGTCACATTCAGTATCAACGACATACTTGGGGTCAGTAATGTTAATCGGCCTATAGAGCAAGGGCCTCCCACTGCGTTTGCAGGTATTCCTGGCCATGCTCCATCGCCGCAAATAAGGAACAAACCTCTAGGTAATACACGGGGGATCCCCCTCAGGGTATACCCCACATCTTTCCATGCATTTACAGTTGCATTACACCAGTAAGTAACATTTTTATAGACCATGGACCGAGGAGACACATCTTGTGGTGGGAATATTCCAAAGCTGTCAAATATTATACACCAGTCCATATGCAATGATCCTAGTATTTCCAGTTCCTGCAGATCATGATGAGCTGGACAGGTCCCGTTCATCCAGATCCATCTTCCATTCGGGTCCTTTCCTTGAGCGACCGCAAACAGACAACATAGATCACAACATACAGGACCGTTGGTACCATCACAATATGGATTTACAGCTCTGTTACCACATTGAGTAGGGTTTTGTGGATCATTTTTCCTGTATGTATGCCGTCCCCAGGAAGATACATCACACCATTTTTCTCCACACTCTTGTTCCTTCATCATAGTTTCTATACTTAACCTTCCCCAGTCATCAAGGTTAGTTGGTACACCTACTAAGCATGTCGAGAATGGATTCTGGGCGCTCTCGGTAGACAAACAGAGGGCATCTTGAACCAGTGCCCCTGCCAGCGTTACCCAGACATTTGCATTTGGACACGGCAATGGTGATCCGTTCCCTAGTCCTATGAGGGTGGCAAGGACAAGGATCATCTTCTATGATACACAGAGAAAAGGAAAGAAACATCATTATTAACAGTTTTCTGGTCGCACCCATCTAGCAGGGATCCAACGAGGCCCTTCTGGCGTTTGGACACAGGCATATCCTCTCCCATGCACTAGAAGCTTAGTTTTTCCCTTCCATTCTCCTGTTTGTGGATCCCTATACCTGACAGATGATAATTGATCCAGGGAGTCCCATGGAAGTAACGGGTTTTGCATTGACCGCACATGCAGATGGGTATCGTAAAAAATTTAAGACAAATATAGCTTTTGACAGGCGTTCATTTGGTATACTCATACCTTCCTCTCCCCCTTTTTGTTTTAAGAGGAGAGTCTTCAGTGTAGAATGAGCACGGTCCACGATCGCCTGACCAGTAGGTGAGTGTGGAATGCCAAAAGAATGTTGGATACCCCATTGTTTCAAAAAATGTGATAAGGACTTGCTCTTATAAGCAGGTCCGTTATCGTTTTTCAACATGGTTGGTACCCCCAATGCTGCCATTGCCATACGCAGATGGCGCATAACATATATGGCACGCTCTCCCGCTTGTGCAGTTGCCCATAGCGCAAAGGAGTACGTATCAATAGTAACATGTACATACTTGAGGCGTCCAAATTCAGGTACATGAGTAACATCCATCTGCCACAAGGCGAGGGAATGTAGTCCCCTAGGATTAATTCCGGGTCCAAGTCCTGGTCCTAGCTGTTGACATTGAGAACAGGTATTGACAATGCCCCGTGCATCTGATAGAGGTATACGAAATTGGCGAGCTAGCACTCTAGCATCTTGGTGAAAGAACTGATGAGACTGAACAGCCTGTTGGAAAATATCTACAGCAGGTGGGGACCAGACAGGACAAACTGCTTTGTCTGCTTGGTCATTTCCTTCGGCCAGGCCTGGGAGACCTGAATGACCGCAGAGGTGGATGACACAATAGGAGTGCTGTCTCGCCTTGAGTTCTGCAGCCAGGGAGAGAAATATAGCAAAAAGATCACTATCTTCAACAGGTTTTAAAATCCCCTGCTCCAGGCGAGAGGCAATCTCCACAGCATACAAAGAGTCAGAGACTACGTTTATCGGTTCTTTTCTCCATAAGGTAAAAGCTAGTAGCACTGCTCGCATTTCTAACAGCTGTAAACTGTCTGTGGCCTTTGTAGCTGCATATTTACGTGACCAAGCCTTGTTCTCCTCCCAGACCACTACAGCACGGTGACTCTTCCGGACGGCGTCAGTGAATACCCTGTACTGGAGTGGGGGAGAAAAGAGGAGCCGACTGCACGTGCAGACTGGTGAGTACAGAGAGCAGTGACTGTTTTGGCAAGGATGTGACCATCTGTCCTTGGAAATCAGCCAGTGCAGCTTGGACCTCTACCGATTGTCCCACTAGCACTGTCAAATATGTTGTTTGTATAGAACAATATATTTTATTGGGATCTTGACCTGACACTGCCACGCAGCGGTTCCTGCCTTTTAAGATTAGCAGGGCGAATAACTCTGGGATTGTTACAATAGTCTTTTTCATCCTATAAGGTGGAAATATCCACTCCAGGATGTGGCAATCTTTCCCTGCTATTTGTAGGAGCAGGGCAAATGCATGCTTTTGTGTGGGGGACAGCAGGCTCAAAAGGAGATCTAAGTCAGCTTCTGGAATTCAGCTTTGGAATTATGCTTTGCACAGCCTGTTTTTGTTGTGGCACTAAATTGATTTTTCTATTAGCTTCTTTTGTGCCTTTAAGAGCAGGCAACAGTGGTGCCAATTCATCATTGGTTATACCACAATGGAGTCGCAGCCATTGGATATCTCCCAAAAATCGCTGTAACTCAGTGAGAGTAGAGATACAGTCAGAAATTTGTAATTTTGGGGGTTGTACTTGAGCTGTGGTTATAACACTCCCCAAGTAATTCCAGGGGGTAGATTTTTGCACCTTCTCTTCTGCAATTTTTAACCCGAATTTCTGGACATCCCTTTGCATTTCAGGCAAAACCTCGTCTGTATTCAGGGAGGGCGCAGAAATAAGGATATCATCCATATAATGATAAACTAACCAAAATGGATGTCTTTTTTGGAAAGGCAGCAGTGCTCGGTGTACTACAATTTGGCAGATTGTCGGCGAGTTTTTCATGCCTTGTGGTAGGACCACCCAATGATATCGTTCAGCTAGTGCCTACCGATTTATACTGGGCACTGTAAACGCAAAATGTTTTGCAACATCCTTATGTAAAGGAATCGTAAAAAAGCAGTCCTTTAAGTCAATAATTAAGATGTCCCAGGTTTGCGGGATCATTACTGGACTTGGTAATTCAGGCTGTAACACCCCCATGTCCTCCATTACTGCGTTTACCGCCTGTAAATCATGAATTAACCTCCACTTACCCGATTTTTTGGGTATGGGAAAAACAGGGGTATTCCAGGGACTGGTTGAGGGTACTATGTGATTTTGCTCCAATTGTTCTGCTACTAATTTTCGCAGGGTAGCCAGTCGCTCTGCTTTAAGTGGCCACTGCTCCACTCATACAGGAGAAGTTGTTTTCCACTGTATAGGAATGGGCAGCGGCAATCCAGTGGCCGCTTCTAAAAAGGCGTGGTCTGCAGCATGCAACCTAACTGACTTAACCCATCTCTACCCAGCAATGCAAAAGACACTTGTAAAATATAAGGTCGTAATGTCAGATAACTATTATCGGGGAATTCAAAGTGTATCACGGTGTCACTATAATCAGTCACCAACTCCCATAATAGGTAGGGCTGCTTGTTTACGTGGCCAGCTTTCCGGCCATACGTCCCTGGGAATTATGGTTACATCTGCCCCTGTATCAACCAGCAGCTTAATTTTTCGTACATCACCATTGGAGTGTTGCCTCCACGTACGGTTTTTTAGACTGTATGGGCATCAACCATGCTACTGTGGGAGTGTCTGTGGACCCGAAAGCCCCTCCGTTCCGAACAGGCAATTCGGACTGATGCGGTACTGCAGAAAGAAAAGGTATTAGTTGGGCTATTTTGGTCCCCTTCGGTATACGCACAGGGGGGTGTAAAGTATATGCCATGATTTTTATTATCCCATTGTAATCAGAATCAATCAGCCCAAGGCACACAAATAAACCCTGTCTAGTAACTGAGGAGCGTCCGATAATTAACCCGCTCAATCCCCTTCCCAATGGTCCATTCTCGGTAGAATCAACTACCTGTACGGACGTATCTAAAAGCTCTACATTATCTTTCAGGGGAAGGTCAAGCCTGGTGCTGCCGACAGTTGCGGGTCGAAGCCGGTCAATGCACCCCGATTTGTTGTCGTCGCGTGGGGGTTGTTCACGCTCCGGGTCGAGTTTCCCGACTTCCTACACTGCCAAGTGTTATGGGTCCCGTTGACCCAAGAATCACACCATTTTTGCGGTAATTGAGAATTCCGAGCAGGGGCCCGACATTCTTTTCTGATATGTCCCATTTTACCACAATTAAAACATCGCACAGTCGTTCCCCCTTGTTTGTTTGATTTCTGGTTAGGGATTACTGCCGCTAATGCCATTGACACACCCTGAGATACTCCTTGAGAAACACCCTGACTTACTACTTGCGATATATACGTCGATTTGTCCCGCTCCCCCAAACGTTCCATGGCATCTAACATTTCTGCTATGGATGCCTCCCTCGGTAACATGGTTAACACTTTTCGTGATTTCTATAGGGATCTCTGTCGGTGTGGGGCTCTCCGGTAATGGAGGATAAATTGACGGAGTAACCGTTTGGGGGGGGGGTTCCAGTAAGGGTGGTGGCGGTAGCGGAGCTGGCAGCACTGTCGCAATTGTTGGCAGTAGGCCAGGCTCTGGTAGTGGAGGAGGCATGGGGCTAGGTGCTGTCGTAGGGGCAGTTGGTACAGTGGGTGGCAGTGGCGGCAGAGGTTACTCTTTCGGAACAGTCTCTTCCCCAGAGGAAACCTCTCGTTCTGGGTTATTTTCCTCCACAGCTTTCGGTAGTGACGGTGGAATTCTTGGTCGACCACTACCCCCCTTTTTCTTCTCATAGGAGAGGAATAGGGGTCTGAATGTCCCCTCTTCCACTGCGGCGATTTGTACAGGGGCCACGAATGGAGGTGGCCCTCGTACTACTTCCCTCAGTAGCCTCCAGGCTGTTAGTAATTTCAGTGCGTCAGCGGTACCGCAACTGGAATCGTCCAAAAGGGTATCACCTATCTTCTCCTACGTCGCGGGCTTATATAATTGGGATGGAGCAGGGACTAGATCCCTCTCACGAGCCCACATTAATAATTTTTCTAAAGTTCTTTTATCAAATTTTATTCCTCTCTCAGAGAGCATATGTTGGAGGAGTTTTGTAATCCCAGCTTCCTGCAAATTCAGGGAATTCCCCATGTTCCTCCCCAGTTGCGTCCCGGGCACTCACCGACTGGCCTCTGACTACTGGAAGGTCCCTGTTCAGGCGCCAAATGTTGGTGTTCGGGTCTTGGTCAGGATTGGACTTTAATGCAAGACGCATACGTAGTATGCAAGAGCATAAGTCCAATTTATTGTCTGCACAGCCCGTGTATATATAGAGCGCTTCTCATGCTAAAAATAATTACCACTGTTTACCATAAATCTTCTGTCTCTGGTATAGTATGTATGTACACCCGCATCCCACATCCTGGCCTTGAGATATCGGCGCCAGCACTACTTATATCTCTGTACAGTGCATGACCGTACACCAGGTGCAGGGCCTTTCATCTTTATCTGAGCGCCATAAATCCGAAAGAAAGAAAGAAAGAAAGAAAGAAAGAAAGAAAGAAAGAAAGAAAGAAAGAAAGAAAGAAAGAAAGAAAAAAGATTTTTCAAGTATTGATCAGGTGTCTAGTGTTCCAGTTAAGCAAAGGTCCACAAAGATAAGCAGCATCAGATTCCACCTCTGAAAAGTTATTGAATATAGCGTTGGCAGGACGCTATATCAAAGATTGCCATGAAAAACATTTACTCTGCTAAATGGGATCAGTTTGCCCCCCCAAAAAGGTGCTATTTGTGAAGTTAGATGTTTACCTAATATCCAGGATTTTAAGAAGTGGGAATTAAATTGTGAGAGTGTCTGCAAAGTGTCTGCAGTGCTCATCTATGCCACATGCACGAATGGGTTAGAGGAAGCTACAACCCTATTCAGCACCGGATTACCATAGATCAATGCAAACTGACAAACCAAATATTTTCTCTCTAGTCTCTTTTGCTTCTTGGGTCCTTTATTTTAGATCTATGTTCAGGCATTGTGCAAAAATCAAACAAATAATAAAACATTTACACTGCAATGTAGGAGAGAGAGAGAGAAAAGCAAGGAAAAAATGTGTGTAACACTGGTTCTTTATGTGCTCCAGATCTACTGGTGTCCCTTTAAGAATATTCTTCTCCCAGTTTATAAAAGCTAATGACGTTAAAAATACGGTAATTAACATGTTCATAATGTAAATGCTAATCATTTAACATGTCAAGCATCTTCATCCCCTCCTGAATCAATATGAATTATTAAAGCCGACCCTTTAAGACCTTTAAAATCAGCTCTCAAAGCATGTGCCAAACAATGGCACCATTGGCATTCAGGAGCACCAAGTTACAAATTCGTATGTTAGACTGTCTGACACACTCATTCTCTTTGATAACTAAAAAAACAAAGCCAAAAAAACCCTCCTCACCGTGTCTTATATTCAGAACTGCATAATCTATTATATGTGTATGCATAAATCAAATGATTTTTTTTTCTAAGGGGCTGGGCTGTGCATTTCTTTTTAAACTGTAAAAGTCCTACATAAGGAAAAAAAAAGGAGAAAGAGAAATATTGCATTGTGGCTAGGAAATAAGTTTTTCAGGAGAGGACTGAGTGACAGTCTAGAAAACACCTGAAAGAATAATATATAAAGATAATAAAAATAAATCTAAAAAAGTAATAACTAGAGAATGTTAAGTTTATTTTTTTTAATTATGTCCAGACTGTCACTGGTCATGAAGAAAGCATCTGGAAATTGATTTTAAATGTTATGAGTAAACACTAACCCTTAAAATCTTTTTTTTCCCCATATTTATTTCAGGAAAGAAAATGCTCTCAAACTTATGTAAAATAGAGGCAGATTTATTAGACAGATGCATCTTACCTCGGATCTGGCTCCCTATGTTTTAAGAAAGAGGCATTAATTACCATTTGCTTGTATATATACGCATGCAGAGACATCCAAATGTCCGCTTCAGATGACTGCTCCTTGGCCTAGCTGCCGAAAGACCCCAGCAGATAGGGAAACATTTCTATGACAAACACAAAGTAGGTCAAGTTTGGCAATCAGATGCGCCAAACTGTCCTGTAAACCATAATTTTCCAATACTTTAATGCCAAATTGCACAATATTCACGTTAACATGGTGTTCTACTTGAACAGTCAGATAACGGGCTGGATATTAATAAGCCAGAAGCTGCTCTTGCTTTGCAAAAATCTTTTATGCCCATTAAGTTAATTGACAGGCTTTCCTTTTTTTTCCAAATGCCACAGTGCTGCACTACAGGTAGAACAGATTTTTAGCAGGAATAAGAGCATGGTCCAATGGAATTGGTACAGCCAGACTATTTTACAGCAGCTAACAATTTAGTCCTCATTTTCTATATCTTGATTCACCAGATTGTGGGTGCAAGTTGAGGTTCTGTTGAGGTTTAGGCAATCCTAAATCCCTTCTTTATTGTGAGAAAGGAGGAAAACTTATTTCAGAGAGGTTAAATTTTTACAAAGTTTATGCACTTGGGGATTGCTTATGAGAGAGGATGATCAGGGGCCTAGAACATCTGCCCTATGAGGAGAGGCTGAGGGAGCTGGGTCTGTTCAGCCTGGAGAAGA
>JAWLRI010000957.1:2081865-2107211 GCA_034781795.1 Crypturellus tataupa | reverse complement strand
CTGATTCCATGTCTAGATGAATAAGAGCAGGGTTGGGGGGGGGGTGATGGAAGGTAGTACGTGCCCATAGGCAGCTGGTGCTCATTAAAGTATGAGGATAACACTTCTGACTCATTTTCCAATAGTTGCATTTTTAATTATAATGTATCAACTGTTTCTGTTTGCTCTTCAAGTAATTACTGGTTGGCTGGTGTGCAGGCATCACAGAAAAGGTCGGATGAGAAATTTGTGAGAAATCGGGAATAGGAAGGGACTGCGGTCTTACGCATCCAAGTGTGTGCTGTGCGTCGCGGAGCAGCCTGACCGCCTATGCTGGTGCTTGAATAGCACACCGAAAATCTCGTGTGTTTGGTGGAAACCACAGTGCAAAACAAGTTGGGAAAGGAGTGGATGCATTGGGAAGAAGAGAGAAAAGGGGAAATAATGCGGAGCGGACAGCAAGGGAACGGCAAGTACCCAAAACACCCAACACGCACAGATCTGGTGCTGCTGTAGCTGAGAGAAAGGAGGTAGGAAGGAGGTTTGTTGGAGCCTGACAAATGGGCAGCAGCTCCCGGTGGCAGCTGACAGCGTGGAAGACATGGGGATTAATAGGATGAGGTAAGATAAACTGCGTGAACAAAGGGCAAATATAGAGAATAACGAGGGGCTTTGAACACTAAGCATGAGGGAGATGAAGTTGGTGTAATTTGATCAAAATAACCAAAAATGCTGTTGTGGTTGTCCTGACCCTTGTCTCCTTGCTGTTTATTTACCATTAAAGTAACTTACAATTGTTTCAAGTACCCTGTGTTTCATTTTCTATAGCCTTTTAGGATTTTCTTAGCACTTCTTGGCAGGACAGGGTCTGTGGTCATTTTCAGCTTGTATGTTTTTATTTGCAGTTGACTAAATTACTTATAAAGTTGTAAATTACAGAAACTGAGCAGCAGATTTAGCAACACACTAGATCAAAGTGAAAGTTTTAAATACCGTAGTTGCAAGCAGATAACCCACACCTCAAAACAAGATCTCAAAATAAAATCCTTCCTAATTTGAACATGATCAGCAACTGAAGATGAAGTAGTAGTAAGAGAAATGGACAGGTGCAGCACTGGGAAGGAGTTTTGGAATGAAATTGTGCTGCTTGTTCCTGCAAGATAGTCCTCAAGTTGCAATCTAAGGCTTATGTGCAGAGTAATAAATTCGTTTACGATTTTTTGTTTCACTTTCAAGTAATTGCTCTTGCCTTTAGCAGTTTAGCTTGAAAGTACCTGACTGTTGTGGCACTGCAACAAAAATAATTGCATGGAACTTTGAGTTTTATTTTTATCATAATTCGTGTTGTTCTTCTGGAACACCTTTGTTGCAAGTTTTTCATGCATAGTACAATTTGGAGTCTGAGAGTTGTAGGAATACACCATTCTGAGCAAAAGGAAAACATGAATTTTCAGCAGAAGGAAAAACGTGAGGTTTTGTAAATGAAAATGTAGATGTTTCATGATGACAATAGCTCTGTGAACTGGACTTGTGTGACTGATACCCTCTGCCACTTACTCAGTGTTCCTGCCAAGAGGTAATTTAAATATGTGGTTCCCCACACAGGAGTCAAGCGTGTCAGTGTTACCTCTTGCTTGTCTGCCTAGTGTTAATAGAGGCTATGGTGATTTCTTCACGGATGTGACTTTGTTTCTGCAGCGCAGGTACAAACTGATTACTCATGCAGACCCGAAAACGAGATGCAGTCTATCCCGGAGGTGTTGCCATTACAGTTACAGATGCATTACTGAATACACAGGCAGGTCAAGTAACATGGTCATATGGCGAGATGCCTTTAGATCCACGATCCCATATCGTTCCTTTGCTATTCGAGGTATCATTCCCTTCCTATCCCTCACCTGTTGGAGGTGCTTACGGGTTTATATCGGACCACATAGTTTCTCTCTTGCATATGCAGTGAAGTGCAGAGACTTTAGTTCTATTGCAGCTCGTGGTATTCAGTCTGCAAGAACAAAGCTTGAAAGCTGCTGGGGCTCAATCTGACAGCTTTTTAATCATAAGCCAAACAAGTGGTCACTTAATTAACTGAAGGTGTATAAGACACTTTCAAGATAGCCTATTAGTTTCAGTATTCCTGGGCCATAACTTTAAATTTGTAGTGAAATTTCTCTAGCAATTTATAGTGAAACTTCTCCAGTGTCTAGTAGAATTTTGTTCTGCTTTGATTCTTTAAAATTCCCTGCAAGTGGGCAGGCAGAGCCTGTCCATGGTTGGATAATGTTGTTATTACTGTATTTCTGCTGTAATGTTTTATTTCACAGCGCTTGATCATTAGTCTTTCAGGATTGTTTTAGGGAAGGCAGACTTCATTTCCATTCATCTGAAATGGGTAGAGACCCAGTGACTCACTTGCAGTAGCGGAGTATGAATAACAGCGAGCCAGGCTTTATAATGTCAGTTGTCTGTAGATGATACAGTTTCTACCACTTGGATAATTTGTTTTTCATTTGTAGTAATATGTTTCTGTGATACCAGTTTAGGATGCCATGGTATGTTCCAGTGCTGCTGTAACACTTCTGGGAAAAAAGCAGCAGCACATTGTAGTCAAGTTAAGGTCAAGATAGTGCTATTTTGTGGTGCTGTTGAGTGCTAATTGAGTTTATTTGCATGTTTTGAGTCTGCACTCCCTCCAACTGTTGCTCTAGAGAGAACTGTAAGTACCTTGGCAAAAGCAAAATTTTAGGAAAAAGTTGATAGAGGATAGATTGGGAAACTATCAACTAATCCAATGTGCTTGCCACTGTGGTTGGTATTATAGTGTTAGATAAGGTTTTGTTAGATACTGTCTCTTAATAAAGTAAGTTGAATGCAAATACCAATATTTTGAGGCCTCATTGTATTTAGTAAAGTGTCTTTCAGAGAGGAAGTTGTAATTTGGGGGAAGACTGGACTTGTAGGTAGCAATGCCCATGAACTGGAGTTGTTGTCAGTAGTTGTAATCCCTCCAGAGCTAGTAATACATTTCGAGCAGCACTAGGCAGAATGTGTGAGGAGTTAGAAAAAACCTTCATTTGTTTTAAAAAGCCTGTAAGGCAAAGTATTATTTTCTACAATTTCACTTAATAAGTCATCTTAGAGGCTACTTATTCACGGACTTCAGGTTCCACACTTCATGTGGAGCCTTTATCAGCTCAATGTAATAAAAGCCAGAAATTACTGAATATTGCAAAACTGTGCTAGGGAAATGCAGTGAGTATTCTGTCACAATTAGCCAATTTTAAAGGGTTTTTGAGGCTAGAGACCTCACTTACCTCAATTTTAAAAAGCTCTTTCTGTAACTGATACTGTGTGTGTGTTGTACAAGATCAGAATGTTCTTCCTACTGTTTAATGTCTCTAGTGAACTTCACTGTTTGTTGTATGGTACTTGCTAAGCTACAGCAAAGCAGTAGTGGAACAGTAAGAGTGTTGAATGAGCAGATGGAATTTAATAAATACCCCAAACTTGATGGTTCTACCTGTCATCTCTCCTACAGTTGAGGAAATGATATACATTGTCTACATGTCTTCTAATGCTAAGTAGTAATTCTGTTCTTCGGAAAACTGCCAGCTGATGCTTTTTTCCCCCGGATAAAGACTAGTAATGCAGTCCATTATTATGGGGCAGACAGTGTTTTTATTTGGGGGAGTCTAAGGTTTTTTTCATCAGCATGGCTATCTCCTAGTTTTATTTTGCTCTGTTTATAGCTGGTAACTTGTTATTGTTTTAGGTATGTTCTTATTTAATTGCTGTAGTTAAGTATATGTAAAATCCTATGTATGATGAATATGTATTTCCTTGTCTGTCTGTTGTCCTCTCAAAGCAGAAATCAGATTTCTTCACCTGTAAATACTATAGGAAGCTTCTGATAGGTAACATTCTGTGTTAGCAGCACTATTTATATAACTGGCTTTTGACCCCCTCAGTTGTAGTTTTGAAGTACATAAAGCAATTTAACACATTTGTAGAATGAACCTATATGTGCATCATACTTGTTTGTTTCATGTGCCAAAATTTATTATAAATAAATTTGCATTACACTTTTTCCCTATCGTGCTTTGCTCTGCCTCTGTAAGAGTCATGGCACAGTCTTACTAATTCTCCCTATGTCTCTATCCTCACCTCCCTCTCCTGTAAGAATTGCACATTTTTGGTTGTATTAGCGGCCCAGGGAGCCTCAGTCAGGAGCTGTGTGTTATAGAGTAAAGGGTTGGCTGTGCAGATGAGGAGTTAGCTGAATCCTGAGCATGGTTTGGTAGTGTAGGTGTGTTTCTCAATGAGAAGGTGGTAATTATATGCAATGAAGTTATACCTGTTACTGAGTCCTTAGGCCCATGCGGGCCGATACCATGAATGTTAGGAGCACAGTGAAGATGTCGCAGCTACCATGTAACTTGTTAGCAGCCTGTTGTACCCCGAGGTCATTTGACTTGTCTTATTACTGGTCTTAAAATGATTAAGAATGTGTATCAAGAACAGCCCAGCAGCACTTAGTTTCTTTCTGCCACTGCAGTTTTCATAATTGGAGCAGATGCAAATGAATTTACCTTTAGCTACTGATGCCATTTATTTGTAAGTACCAACCTTACTGTGGATTCATTTTACACTAATTAAATTTTACACTACTAACATAATTAAAATAACAATAAGGTTAATAGAGGATGAGAAAATGCCTAAAGGTCTAGGTTTGGGTTACAGATCCTTTCTAGTCTTTCTGTAGAGTCTGGACCTGTTGACTAATTTTTCTTCTTCAATTGGCCAGACCATAAAATGGATATTTTACCTCCCTATGTTTACCTGTGTAAACTCTATGTCCTAGCTTTAGACAAAGATATAGTACTGATGTGGATTTAGGATATGTGAAGGATTAGAACAGCTACAAGTATATTGCTCTTTTTGTATATTAGCATGGAGTAAAGATCCATAAATGGGACTGATACTGATCATGAAAGACTTAAATACAGATTGTGTAGCTTTGCTTAGTACCTCAGTGTTAGAGTTTTCTTTGAGACAAGTGGATGTTGTAAATTCATAGCCCTGCCAGTGCAGCCACATTTGCTCTTGGATTACTTGAAGAGGACGCGAGTTGCTGATGACTCCCTTAGTCTGATATATCAGCCACCAAAGGAGCTGCCAAAGGGACAGAGGCAGAAGCAGATTCAGGTTGGGTTAGGCTGACAGCACAGTCAAAGCACAGTTACCGAAGAGGAACGTTAGGAAGGCTTGACAAAACAACACTTATCTATTATATCTACCCTTCTAATTTCAAGGATTGTGTAATTTGGGAGTGATGTTTTGCAAGACAAGGTGAATCAGCCCAGTGCTCTCCCTCACCCCAGGCCTGTGGCTGCTCTCAGGTGTGTGTAAGGCTGCTTGCCTTCCCCTCCTCCTGGCCCTCTGCTTCCCTGAACTCATTCAGTAACAAACCGAGCAGGGAACCCCGCTGTGCTAAGGGCACAGCTCTTCTAGCAAGTTGAATTACAAAAGGACTTGATGGCTGTTGGATGACCCAGGAAGCAGGCAGGTCCATCTCATCACAGTGGCAGCTGGGGCACGGGGCTGTTGGAGTCCGTGCACCACGGCACTCATTGCTACCTGAAAACACAGCAGGAATAGCAAGGTATGGAGCAGAAAAACTCAATCTATACAGAATGTCATAAACTGAAGGGCGGAGCACAGAGGGCTTTATTTTGAATCATAAAAATGCAACAGAAATGACAACAGATTTTTGTTAAGTTCAAAATCATAGAAAGTTCGTATATCTGTTTGCATGTCTTCAAGAGGTGATCTCTGCAAACTAATATATGGCAAAGAGAAAAAGAAATAAACTTACGTCTTTCTGAGTGTTGATTTCTACACTATTTTTGTTGAAAGAATAGGAAAAATACTGCACTAACAGGCAGTGGGCCTGTTAAATATTTTAGGGAAAGAGTTATAAAAAGCCATACTCTAGTTTGGAAGAGAGTGCTTTAGACTTTAAATTGTTGCCCACTTGAGGAAAGGCTCTCTGCATGAGAAAGAAATTAGATTTTTAGCAGGGTGAATACCAACTTCATGCCTTTTTCTGTATGCTAATGAATTTATTTTTACAAGGACTGTGATTCTGTGGGATTCTAGCACAGCTGGTGAATGTTTCTGGAACCCTGTGTACAGACTTGCAAACTAACCCGTCACTGGTAGCTCTCTTTTATTTGAAAGATGCAGAATATGAATGTTTATGTGTACAGAGCATTGCAACATGAAAACATGTATTTAAATGCAAATTCTTGTTATTTATTGATGAAAAATATTCTTTGAGGTTGCAAATGACAGTTCAAAACCCTTTGTTTCAGTTTTTATACTTATGCTTTCTGTTTGGTCTTGGGTAACTTGTATAGCAGCCTGTTGAACACTGAATAGGAGCAGTTGAAACAGCATTAGTTTGATCCTTTTTTCTTTTTTTTTTTCTTTTTCATACGTTCATTCTTGTATCATATCAGCTGGGGAAGAGCTCCTATTTTTTAGGACTGCTACTGGGCCTGATTTATGAATCATCTGATAAAGAGCCAGCTCCACTCCCAGAAATGTGCCTTAGGTGAGATTGTGTGCTAGTGAGTCAGCTCCAGGGCAGCATTTTCAAAGGAACACAAAATAAATTACACAGTATGCGCGTGGGGGTGGCTTAGTGTTATGAAAAATCTGCTCTGGAGCATCGTACATCCACACAAATCTGAGTCAACTGTCTCAAGTTAAACTGAGTCCTGGTTATACTTATGTTGTATTAAGCATTAAGTATGTGTGTTACACTTTTATAAGAAAATAAGAAGCATCTTCTGAAAATGTGCGGTATATTTAGAAAGGAGATGATAGGAAAACAGGCAGTCCAAAAGGCTAGTTGAGAAGTTCAGAAAAGATGATGATTGTCTAGGCTAATTATTTTTTAATTTCATTTGCTTAGATATTTCATTCTTAGACATAGATGTGTGTGTTTTTAGTGGTAGAATATTACAGGTGAGTTTGAATTAGAAAAGCTTTGACTCTTAGGGGAGAGAAAGACGTTGCAAGCAGATAAGAGGTACGATAAACATGAAACACCACCTATGGAGATCTTGGATGAACGCTCAGAAATGTCTGGTATTATTAGCACTTCACATCATCAGACTCACGCAGTTTTCTGTCAGGGTGAACTTTATTTTGGCGCTTTTCAGAGTTTTTCCTCCTTGTACTCTGAAGGAGTAGATTTCCATGATATGGTCAATTATTTGGTATAACAGGTTATGTTATTGTTATATAGCCTGTGAAATCTGTGACTCAGAGCTCTTGCAGTTCTTGTCTGTCTTTCTGCACTTTTAAAAGACAAATGTTTTATTTAATTTTATTGGCATAAGTTCTTGGTACTCTTCTTTTTCTGTTTTTTTTTTCTCCCATCTGACTCCAGTTACACCTGTTAAATGTGAGATGATATAATCCACTGGTGATAGAAATAACTGTTTTTATTGGTATGAGCCACCGTGCTCTTTACCATGCTATATAATGCTCTTTAAATTATATACATATTTAGAATTAGATTAAAATATCAGCTTTTATGACATGAGCTGTGAAGTAGAATATCCTTCTATATTATATACAGAATATGTATAATATACAGAAGAAGATTGTTCACTGAAATTTTTTTCCCTTTTTTTTTCTGATTCTCAGTGCTAAAATAGTATTAAAACACAAGTTGGAAGTAATTGAAATGTTTGCGATATCCTTATTGTACATTATCTTACATGTTATCAAACTGATTCAGTATAAGGAATGCTGAGCTTAAATGAAGTGTAAGCTAGTCGTTTTTCTCACCAGCTGCAGATATTCTTAAGTATTAGTAGTTTTCCATAACAGTTTGCCCTTAAGAATAACTTTAATTTATGATAGACTCATTTCCTGTTATTCAAATCCATCAGACCACTTCTTTCCCCTGCGCATGACCAGATAACTTTGTTGTGCCAATTCTAGCAATTGTTTAAATGGAAAAAACAATCAAGCAAAACATTCTAATTATTTCCAACTTGAGTTTTTAACTTAAGAACTTGAGTTTTTAAGTGTTTCATGCCCTATTTGCCCATTGTGGGTGAAAATACCTGGTTTCTGAAATACTGGGATTCACAGTTCGAAAGAAGAATATTTAAGGAGCAGGATATGTGGCCAGATACTAGTGAATGGTGCTCATACCCTATTTGACCCTGCTCTTTAGGGAGCTGAGTCCAGCCTAGAAGGGCTGAGCGGGTTGTGGTGCATGGGAGGAGGGAACCTGATTTGAGCCTGGCTCAGCAGCCTCTGCTAATGCCACCTGTAGGATACTTCTGGGTTGATTTGCAAACGTGCAGTCCTCGTCATGTGTGAATTAATGTTTTACGCCTTTAGAAACAGATCCATGATTTCAGTCTTTGGAAATACCTAATTTTACTTTTTCGTAGGAAGTAATTCTTCTGCATATTGTTATTTTCTGTGTGTGGTTAGAAAATAAAATCATTCTTAACCAGAAGAGTCTAGTACTGCAGTTTTTATAGAAATGTGTTTTTAACTCTGTGATGCAATGCCTGTGCGTCAAGAGAAGAGTGACGTTTCTGAGCAGTGTCTAAGTACCCTCTGATCACAGAGCATCTTCCCATGCTGGGTTGTTCTCAGTTGAGTAAAAACCTGCTCGTTCTCCTAAGCTTACCCTGAAATTACGTTTTCTAGCACTACTACCAGATAAGTGAATGGCAGGGAAGGAGGAGAGCCTTTCAGGGCAGTCTCTTTTCCTTTCTGTGGTTAATACATTTCTCAAGCGGAATGAAGGAATACATTCCTTTTCCTTGAGATCTGGCTCTCCTTGGCATAGATGCTTTTTCCCAAGACTTATCCACATTCTTCCCTATGGCAAAATCTGCTTGAGTCATGACAGACATTTTTCCTCAAAATAAATAAAAAGGTTCCTTTTTGTATACTTACTAATAGCAGATTTTTTTTTATGTGCAGCAGATGGAGGCGGGGGAAAGCAGCGTCTCATATCACAAAAAGCTTGCAGTAGATCAGGAAACTGGGGGAAGGGTTTTTCAGGATGCAGGGAAGTGTCTCAACTGTCAACGTAATCTCAGGCCATTCAAGTATTAATTGTCCTTGTCTATAGAAATGTTTAAAAAAAAACAGATTAAACTTTGCTGCATTTTAAATGTCTAAATTTTCTTTAAAGTGTCATAAATTCACTGTTTACTACACTTTTAAGCCCATAAACAATTAGTTCCGTGCAGTTTGTCTGTAAGTGGATGTGGTAATTGAAAGACTTTTTTCTTTAACTTTATTCTGGATTGAATTCCAAATTAAAGTATTGGTGGAAGGCAGAGCATGAAAAATGAAGATTAAAGTGATGAATACTGTATCTCTGAAAATGTTCCCTGAAGGTATTTAGGTACATTTGGGGTTCTTAATATGCAAGTTATCAGTCAGAGCTAGATAGCTTGTTCCTAATATTTGCGCTGAAGCAATGCAATTTATTAAATTGTAACTTGAAGAAAAATGTAGGAATCTGGTGTGGGTGGATACTATCTCTTGCTGGTAACCCATCCTATTTGATGCTGTTCTGACAGATTTTGAGAGAGGAAGCAGGTCAGTATGTCGGGCCTCATACAGCTAGTACCTGTATGAGAAGCTTTTAAAGAGCACCTGAATGAGGTATTTGATAGTGTGGAGTTATATATATATATATATATATATATTTGTATTTTTAGCATTTAATTCACGTGATCATCCTCTGTGTTTAACAACTGTTGCAGCAGAGCTAATGTCTGCAAAGATGCTGTGTGTGGATGTAGGAAAGCCCGTGTTCCTGACAGGTTGATGTCATTCCATGGCATTTATTTACAAATGGCTTTGCTATGTGCAATCTGCCATGCTCAGCTGCAATTCCCAGCAATTCCGCTGGGAAGGCTGGTTGTAGTGGCGCTTTGTAATGTTTAACAGCTGCCCTATTTCACCTCAGAATGGCTGCTTTTCTTCTGTGTCATATTGATCCTCTAAGTTTATGAATTGCCTTGAAATTTCTCATAGTTCTGGCAACTGAATTATATTCTGGTCTGTCTAGTACAAGTCTGGGAACTTTTAGCCTGGTGTTTTTCAGGAGGACTGAATTTTTTCCTAAAATAAGCTTGAAGGTCTGTCTAAATAGAAATTGAACGTATGTTTCTTACACTTTATAAAATATAAATAAATCATAAGATTTCAGAAATATTTCACAGAATCACAGAATGGCTGAGGTTGGAAGGGACCTCCAGAGATCATCTAGTCCAACCCCCGTGTTCAAGCAGGGACACCTAGAGCACATATTTCTATCTTTATCTGTTGTGATCATTTTATTGAGATGAGCTGCAATTTATCTGTCCCAGCACCATCCCTCGTGGGTGCCTAGAAGCAAGAAGAGTTTTGTGTTACAGGACAAGTTCACTTGGAAGCAGTAAATGAAGAGAACCAAAATCATACTGAGCTGTGCTCACTGTAATGGAAAGCAGTGGTTTCATTTGGAGGATTAGATAGTGTTTTGAGGAGCAGGCATGCTTTATTTGTGTCAATTATTCTTACTGTTCTCTTCCTGTGCAGGTCGCTGTGCTGCTGAAATCCCCATCTAGCTCGCCCAGGTGTTGCAGGCACGCTCCATGCTCTGAGCCCCGCAGGAGCGCGGCCCTCTGAAATGAAGATGGAGGCGGCAGGAAAAGCAGAGCAACTCCTTGATTCGGAAGCCCCACCGAAGGCTTCTGAAAAGCCAGAGGCAGCTGCCGATGAGGACGGACCTATAGAACTGGAGCCGCAAGCGCAGAAGGACGACGAGCCGGCTGCAGCGGACTCCGCCGTGCTCTCCTCCATGCCTTGCTTGCTGATGGAACTGAGGCGAGACTCCTCGGAGTCTCAGCTGGCGTCCACCGAAAGCGATAAGCCTGCGGGCGGCCGAGTTTATGAGAGTGACTCTTCCAATCACTGCATGCTTTCCCCTTCTTCCAGCGGGCACTTGGCCGACTCCGATACGTTGTCTTCCACAGAAGAGAATGAGCCCTGTCAAGCTGAAGCTGCTGCGGAGGGAGACCCTTCTGGAGCGCCCGGGGCTGCAGTCGGGAGGAAATCCAGGCGGTCCAGGTCCGAAAGTGAAACTTCAACGATGGCTGCCAAGAAAAACCGACAGTCTAGCGATAAGCAGAATGGCCGAGTTGCCAAGGTAAAAGGTCACCGAAGCCAAAAGCACAAAGAAAGAATCCGACTGTTGAGGCAGAAACGGGAGGCCGCTGCTCGCAAGAAGTACAACCTGCTGCAGGACAGCAGTACCAGCGATAGCGACCTGACGTGTGACTCGAGCACGAGTTCATCAGATGATGATGAAGAGGTTTCAGGGAGCAGCAAGACAATCACTGCAGAGATACCAGGTAGAGGATGTTTTTTAAACTGAACTGTAGCGCATCTGACATCATTTCTCAGCTGTCATGCTAAATTAGATGAGTGACACTTGAGAAAAAGCAGGAGAACTGCAGCTCTGTGTAAATTTGAAGACTGCAGTATAATAGCAAGACATGGCAAATTTGAAAATCTGTTCAGAGGTCTCAGTGCACTTTTGCACACCAACAAAACATAGAAATGATAAATTGGTGGAAAGGACTACCTTTGAAGTTTGGAATTCTCAGTTTTTTCGGTGTGAGCCTATATGAACTCCTATCAATGTTGTCAAATCCCATTAGCTGGTGATAATCTAATAACTTCGTTCTTAAGATAAGTGGCCAGCTTTGCTATAGTATATTAAGACCACAGTTGTGCAGCTGTGTTTGACGTAACGTGGCATTTCTCTTACCTGGGTTACAGTAAGGCCCTGTTCACGGCTGCACTCGTGCTGTGCTTTCAGCTCTGTGTTTCAGTGCATGACAAAAGCACTTAGCCTTATTGTAATTTTACATCCTTGCAGGTTGCGGCTGGTCACCTATTTTAGGACGTAAATATGAATTTGTTTACACAGGTACCCAAGCTATTTCCAGATATTACCATTTTCTGTGTCCTAGGGGTCTTTAATTTCTTTCTATTTTTTTTTTCTGGCATGTCCACGTTAAAAGATGGGCACAGCAAATTACAGGGACCTTCTTATGATTTTATTAGCAAAAGAAAGGTGACTTCTTCAAATTTCTTGTCTGCTCAGTCTTTGTTATTTAATTAGCCCAAATGCCATGGACAGGATTTTGTGTGACTTTCTCTTGCAGCATATTATACCATAGCAGTATCATCATATGGTAATCTTCATATGGCAATCAAAAATAAAATCACATAAAAATAAACTTTTTGGCTTGCCAATTTTTACTGGGTGACATGCCTTTATCCTTTTTGTCCAGAAGATTTTTGGAGATAAGCAGCAGCTTTATAGGACAAGGAAATTTAAAGGAAAACTGCAATAATTAGCTTTAACTTACTAAACCACTATTTGCCAGCTGAACTAAAATATTAATTTATATCAGAGTTTACAGCAGCTGTCACTGTTTTAACTGACTTCATAACAGTGAATTTATTTCTGGACATCACCATGAGAACTGGCATTTTTCCCACATATTGCTAGGAAGCAGGTTTCACAAAGGAATTTAATGTTTATTATTGGAAAGTCTGGGAAAGGCATATTGCTCCTATAATTATTGTGCAGTAAAACTTTAATAGTGATTCTAAAACTGTTTTTACCAACTTTTCAGTTAAAAGCCTGGCTTCTAACTTGTCTAGTTAAGTGCCTTATTACTGACTATTTTACACTTGCTGGGCAATTAGGACCTGAGTTAAAACTTCCTTTCATTGAGCTTTGGGGTAGTTCTCTCAATCCCTTCACTTAGAGAAACAATTGGGGTTTTTTGGCTTTGTTTTAGTTTTATTCTAGAAGTCTTGAAGTGCCTTGTGACCCAGAAGTGCATCACATGGTATTTTCTGACTTCTGTTGTCTAAATATTTACGAATTTAGAGTACATTTCTCCATCCTTTTGCTCTTTGGTAGTCTGAGCCCTAGGTGTTACTGGGGGAAGCTTGCCGTGAAAAGGTGCAATTGTAGCATTTGGCAGAACCTGTTCGTTTAATCATTACTGCACCAAGGCCAACTTCTAGGCGGGATGCAAGAGGCGGGAGTGTGAAAACCGTCTTAGGGAGCAGTGACCTGTATTTCTTACCTTATAGCTCATATCAAATGTCTGATACTAAATTATATTTACGTTTAGAGCTACCCGCTTGGTATTAGGTGCGATGCGTACCTGCCAGATTGCAGTTTTCCTTTAAATGAGAGTGAGACTGGTTTGTGGGAAACAGGTTCTGAGTGCAAGAGAAAAAAACATTCTCTGTAGTGATAGGTTGAAGCAAAAATGCATCCTGTGCTATTTGTGGGTTAATGAAACTTTGTGATCGCACTAGGTGCAGTGGAGCTAGTAGCCTGACTAGGATTCCTAGCTCTCTGTTGTGACTAATGGACAGATTCACATGCCATCTGTGATCCCGCTTCTTGGAACTGGCAAACTGCTCGAGTTAAATATTTTTTTCTAAATAGCCATTATAGAGCATTACACTGTGCAATTTTCATGATTTAGGAAGGAAACAACTAGCCAGAATTTAATACAGGGTATCCAAAAAGCATTTTCTGAAACTCAGGTCCCAGGTATTCTCTGAGTACCATTAAAAAAGAGAATAAAATTAAGATTTAATTTCATACTTGAACTTTAATGTCAAGAAACTGCAGCGTGTCTGTCAGAAGGATGTAAACATGAACAAATCTTTGCATTTACTTGTGAAAATTGGTGCCTGTTGATGCAGAGGAGTAATCTAGGTAACCTGTGCTCCCCTTAGTCTGATCATATTTGGATGCTTTAGCAGTGATGTTACAGTCTCAGTGTAGCTTATGGCGTGCACTGAGTTTTCAGATGTATCATCATCTGAAAATAGCTTTGCCAACAGAGATCCCCTAAAACCTTTAGCACCAGTATGCTGTGGCCACCATCGTATGCAAAGATAATGCAAATATTCCAGCTCTTAGCTTCTGTCAAAGTACACAGTGTTAGGGAAGACCTGTGTGTAGTCTGAAAATTGAAGTGACTCATTTAAGAATGCAAATGTCACAGCACTAAGACTTCCATTTCAAGAACGAAGTTATTGCTTCAAACTATCTGTGTGACTGGTTCAGAAATATATTTGGGCTGATGAGTGAAGCAAGGAAGATGTTGAGGGAAATGCACAGCGGTGTCATGAACACAGGTAGTGCTGCTGGCTTTGTTTTTTATTTGTTGTGCACACAAACTGTGAACCTGCAGGAGGGCAGTACAGTCAGTTCACTGCTGGTCTCAGATCTAGTCTAATGCACATTAAAATACCAACAGTCAGAGTTTTCTTGGCAATGACTAAAGAGTTAGAGTGATACTTCTATACACGTGTTGGAAGGTCACTAGGAACTAAGCACAATATAATGTGGCATTATGAATACATACCATGCTGTCCATTTGTACATGGAAATGCAGATTTGATATAAAGGTTATGGACACTGCTAAGAGTCGTTTCACTGACCTAAGCAATCCCAGGACCTTCAGTTTAGTAAATGCCATGATTTTTCATTTGTTTTGAAAATTAGGAGCACTCTCCTATATTTTAAAGATCGAGCCTCTCTGTTGGTATTTAGGATTTTCTGGCTTTTAATCAATGCTAGATAGTGTCCACTTTGAGCAAAAGAGGATGATCTTTAGTGATTCTTGAAATAGATTTCACTAAAACTATCATTGCTAAAAGTTCTTCCTCTAAATGGTTTTGAATTTAACCATGCAAAATACCTCTGAATGAAATTTGCAGGTAAACACATTTGGATACCTCTAATTTACCTCTTTGTTGGAGGGAAGGTATTTAAAAAAAATTCAAGTACAACCTGAAAAAATGTCATTTGATCACCACTATACTGTCCACAACTTAAAAAAGAGATAAGAACTGAAATAAGCTTGATTCATGTTTATGCATTTGAAAGCCGGATTAAAAACAAGTTAGAAGTTTTATGTTGAAAAAAAAAGTGTTATGGCTTATTTGTTTAAAGAAGGGAAAAAAGACTTCTTAATCTGCTAGAATCCAGAGAGAGGGCATATTACACAGAGTGGGTGCTGTGGGCTCCTTTACCTTCTTCTAATTTTGGTGCCTAGACCTTGAATGAAGCATCCTACAGAGGATGGGTTCATTAAGATAACTCAGCATGAATTATCCAAGAAGAGGCCGATAAGAGTAGTTTGTAGTAAGATATTCATTTTAAAAATACAGGGTATCAGAACAACAGGGAGGAGTCCATCCTTCCTAGTTTGAGTGAAAATGCAGTGTATTTTCTTAAACCATTGCAGTGTTTTTTTTTTTTTTCCATAAGCTACGTGTTTTTTTCTTTTGTATTTAGTCATCCTTTGGATAATATTCATAGATTCCATAAAGAGATGACATGGGGGGTTTTACAGGTGTTTTCAGGAGATACTGTCCTAAAATTAAGATATTCTTATTCAACTTTTTGATTTAAACTTCTAAAACTATAGAGTTGTAAGTTTACAGATAAGGACCAGTGTGATAAATACTAATTTTAATATTCCCTAAGTTAAGACTTAATCATTTAACTATCAGTAGCAACCTCAGCCTTTACTGGTAAACTGAAACTTTTTATAACTGAATGCCACCAACTGAATATTTCTGAATATAACTAAGTATTTCTGTTAGATTTGCAAAGGAAATATTTGAACTGGACTGATTTGCTGCTACTAGTGTAGATATCTGATGTATAGATATGATGCCTTTTTAAAAAATGGTGTTGCAGGGTAATATGTATTTCAATATACAGTCTCTTCAGTTTACAAGAAGTTTGTCAGAGTAACCCCCACTTAGTTCTCTGATCTGGAACGATCCCCATTAAGGGACTATAAATGGAATCCTAATGAGTGTTCAGTTCTAGGGGTGTCTTTGGGAGTTTAGCTTTGTTTTTAGCTAAAAAGCAAGGTTCAAGTTAGATGCTATAAAATAGCTTATTTCTGAGATGATGAGCTGAATGTCAAATTTTCAGCCTGATAAGTAAACAGACAAGAGACAAACCTTTAAAATACAGGATTTGTCCTAGGTCTTTGGCCCTCAAGTGTAGCATTGCTGGCAAGGCACCACTGGGGAAATAAAAAATTAATCCTAGGTTTTATTTAGCTGTTACTGAGGAACTTATGTATACCTCATTTAAATAGCTCCTGTAAGGAAGGTATTATTTAGATTATACTGTAATTTCATATGTACAGTAAAGTCACAATAAAAAAATAGTGCCTTACGCTTTTAATAGTAAATATTTGCTTAGGTTGTGCAATGCTTTCTCACATTCTTAGGATATTTTCTATTATTCTTAAGCTAGGGGATTCATGTTTACGTATTATATTGTCAGCTTATATAGGTGCTTTGTGTAGCTTAATGTGATGCTTTTCTCGTTTTGAAATTATCTTAAGTGCTGTTCGTGTTCTAGGGCAGCACGCATGTTGTTTATTATTCCTCAAAGAACGTAGAGAGCTTAGTGTTTTTTTTTTTTTTTCCCCAAGTCAACTCCAAACTTACACAGATTCCACTGCCTTTCCTTGTTGATATACCTGCAATGCAGTAATTAGAGCAGTCTTGGTTCCTTGCCTGCTATAATTGTGTCCAGTAATTGCAATCCCACTCACTGCGACACCTTCCGGATGAATGCAGGGAGACCAGTTTTTTCCTAACTAAATCCAGGCTGTTTTCTGCACTGACTCAGTGAAATAATCCTAGAAATAACTCACTGCCAGTCGGTTAATTGTGAGGTTGGGGTGCAATTCCAGCAGAGGAGAACATTGCCATTGATGACCCTTATGTGTTAACAGATTACTCCTGTGGTTGAGCTGGGTCTTTCTATCAGAATGATGACAAGTTGTTTCCCCCTCATGTATCTGCCTAGTCTCTTGCATATCTTTCTGTGTGTGTGTTTGTGGGTGTGTTTGTGCTGCATATTCTCTTTGTTGGTGTCGAGCATGTTCTTCCAAAATCAAACCAAGGGTGGTAAGGTTTGGGCTTGGCTGCTTTGAGCACTGCAATCACTATATCAGTCTTCATCTCTGTTTTTCTGTGTATGATTTGTGTATGTTCATCAGTCCACTGCAAAAGAGTTAAAATATCGAAGTAAAATGTATAATTTTTTAGATTTATTAATTAAATGATAGCAGCTTGGACTCCAGATTAGCAGAAGTAAACTTCCTGTCATTGTATGATGTTTTGGGTTTGAATTTCAGATATCTAAAACTGCAAGGGAATTGGACTAGCTAGGTTTATAAAACAAATAAGACCCTTGTGACAGAATTGTCTGATTATTTTAGAATAAAAGGTTTTAAAGCCAAAATTTCCAGTATAACCTCGCTGCTGGGTGGTTGGGTTTTTTTGTTGTTGTTGTTTGTTTGTTTTTTCCTTAATGGAAATTAATGCTGCTGTTAAATTTGGTGTTTGCTAATTTCTCCCCCAGCGCCCTACCCAAGGGGTGCAATTAGAAAAGTTTGTCTTCTTGCATTAACATGCCTTAAACAGTATGATGTTCTTACTTGACACTGTCTTATCCAATGGCCTCAATGTCTTTAAAGCTGCCTTCAGTCGTGCTGGGGGATCTGGAGGAGCGCCCGGGGAAATTCCAGGATTGCTTGACAGGGGCACCATGTGGGATAGGAACTGCATAGGCAATGTCCTGGAAGAGGCCATGAACTGCTTTGCCGAGATGCAGAGGCAGACAGAGGAGAAATTTCGCATGTGGATAGAAAAACTAACCCGCCTTGACACAGATGAAGAAAGCAAGCAACAACTGGAGCCCAGGGAGCCCAAAATGCAACTAGTTGGCCAAAGAATCCCCCCCTCCACGCAGGCAGGGGCCCTCGTGCAGCTACCTGATAGCCAGATACTTCCGCAGCAGTCGCTTAATTCGTACGTGGGCTATCAAAGTGTTGATGCTACGCTAGAGTTTCCAGCGACTTTTAATAACAATTTTCCAGCTATCTTTCCGGAAAACGGGAATATCGCAGAGCATGATTTGAATCAATCACAAACTTAAAAACAAATTATCTTGAACAAACTCAATGTTACTTTGGATTGTGCTATAAACAAGGTTTGCTTCTCTCTTCATATGTTTGTTTTGTTTTTCTCTTTTGGATTTTATTACCATGGTATCTTTTTTTTAAAATTATTATTTATAGAGAATGTATATGTAGATATGAAAAAAAAAAAGTACACCCATGTGCATGTGCCAGCACACATATACAGATACTCTTAACAAAAAGAAACCACCCTAAGCTTTCTTCACCAAATTTGGGAAAAAATAACTTAGAGTCCTTGTTTAGATACCCCAGCATCAGTAGAGCTACGTTTGTTACAATAGGAACAGTATCATCCAAATGCTCTTTTTGCATGGTAAAGCGTTTATATAATGAAATAAGCTTTATATTTAAAGATGTAAAGTACCATAGAAAATATTAGGTACAGACCCATAACATTTCCTTAGCGATCTGTTCATTCCCAAGCTTTATGACTTGAACGTGTCACCCATTAGCTTTTTTTCTTTCTTTTAAGGCAGAAATGATAAATAAGCTTATAAGAACACAACACAAAAAAGTGCACAGTTATTTTTCATCTCCTCCTTGGTTTCTTTTCTGCCCAGAGCTTTAATTAGTGTCACTGCTTTGTTGCCTATGGCATTTTCAGGGATCGCGACCGCATTACGTTGTGTGCCCACACCCAAGTACATGCGTATGTATGTGCTCCCCGTGGGTGAAAATCATATCCTCCAATTATAGGTGCCTAATTTGCCGCTTCTGAGTCAAAGGAAAGAGATAAGCACCTCCTGTCAAGAGATGCCTCCTGGCAATGTCTTTCTCTCCCATTAGTTGTCTAGACTCCCTGTATGAAGAGTTTAGAACAGGGAACTTTGGCTCAAGTTGTGCGAGATGAATCGTGCTCACGCGCGATCCCAGCACACAAACCCTTGCTGCTTCCTGGTGTATATACGACCACGCCACCTTTCACGTTGAATAAAAATAGTGTCAGTCCTGAGGTAAGCGGCTGCCGGCAGATGGGTTGAGTCTTGGCACTGGAACTGGAAAATGCAAGGCAGAAAATACAGTTTAAATTGGTGAAGGTAGTGGTGGGCAGCAGGTAGGATGTGCTCGTCTGGATGAGCCAGCGAGAGCTTCTGCATCACCTCTCAGTGCCACTGAAATCACTGTTTACTCATAATTGAGACCATTAATTTCATTCAGTTAGTTTCTTAATAGTCCAATAACTGCTATCGTGCAGATTTTTTTTATACTAATAGTTATCTCAAATAGGCAGGCTAGACACTGTGATGTTTAAAGTACGATTAATTTAAACTATATATTAGAAATCCCTGTTTAATTCTTCTGTTATCAATACACACTGGGCTTTTTGATCACCTCTCTAGTAAGGCTTTTCTTCATGTGAGGTAGATTCTTCATAGCTGCCAAAAATGTATGTTTATCATCAGTTAGGATTTGTTAAAAGCTTTTAATGCAAATAAAATTTAAAAAAATAATAGTTGAAAGTAAAAGTTTTTACATAGATGTAATTTAAGTGGAGAGAACATTGTAGGTCTCTCTTGGTTCTGAAACTTTTTTCTTTTGACCAGTTACATTTTTTTTTCTTTTTTTTATTCTATATGATGCCTTCGTTAAAAACATAGGGTTAGAGAACTGTATTATTTTCAGAGTAACTGTTTGAAAGATTATATGGGGATAATTTTTAAGCACTCGTGTTCTTTCCAGCTCACCATCATGCATAATTTTGATACTGAGATTTTGATACGAACGTGTAAGAAACTCCCGCATCTGAAACTGCATTTTTTAACTATAGGCAAACTTTAAAGGAATTCTGCTTGCAATTTAATAAACTCATCCCACGCTGTTTAAAAGCAAGATCCTTCAGGGAAAATTAATTGCAAACTGAAAAGATACTGAATCCTTCTGCTGCCCATAGATTTGATATGTAGACCTTAATGATGATGCTAAGAGCAGCATATGTTAAAGCATGACAGCTTTACTTGTCTTCCCATGCATGCAGAAGTGACTTGGTTTTTTTCCTAATGTGTAGGAGTCACTTAACCCAGTATGTCTGTACGCATGCCCTTAAGGATTTTTATAAAATAGTGTCTACGGAGCAATTAGGTACTTTGAATCGAATTGTGTAGGGAGATCGGTTGGATTTATTTTTTCTTTCAGACTTACAAATACTTTGAGGTACTGCTCTCCTGAATGGTTCGTAGGGGCTAATAGTGGCTAAGTGTCAGGCAGGCTGCCAGGGAGATTTCTGCCAACCTTCCATATCTTATTTTTCTTAAAAAAATAAATGGATCCTTGCGCATTTTAATAGATACAAAAGTGAGCTTGGTTACTATAGGCAACAATAAAACCCTAACCATTACTGCTAATTGTTTTTTTTTTCTATTCATGAAAACAGCAGGGAATGTGAAAGAACAAGCAGCAAATTACAGCAGTCGAACATAGACATTTTTAAAATGTGCCCTTTCTAGGGTAGAATAAATCAAAGGCATCCAGAAGCCTGGTGAGCGTATGGTTCGTATGAGGTGCAATTTCAGCTTCCTCACAAAAGCTAGAAAGCATTAAGAATGTCTGTGCAAGAGCAGTGGTTGTAAATGGTTTTGTAAATGGCGAATGCTGTTTTGTTTGGTCGCTCTTTTCATTTGCTTCAACCGTGGAGTGTGATCGTCAGCTGCCCTAAATCAGCTCCTTCCCTGAAAGCAGATGCTGCTTTATGCAGCTGAGTATCTGCTCCACCTGCTTGTTATTTTTGTGTGTGTGCGTGGAAGAAAGTGGGTTTCTCCTTTGAGGAGCTGAGAGGAGAACCTTTCCGTGGTGTCATTCAGGTGTCTCACGGCGTTACCTGGAGGTGATTGCAGAATTCTGCTGTAAATGGAGCATCGCTCCTCTTGGTCCATGTAGTGCATTTAAAACACTCATGAGTCTGCATGGGAAACGGGTGTGCAACCTCCGACAAAACAGACTTCTGGATTCCTGGTTCGTAATCCAGTTTCAGATTTTTTTTTTTCTCTTGGAAAACTGGAAATGTTTTTGCTATACTCTGTAGTCATTTGTAGTCATTTCCATTATAAGCTGTTGTTTTTGAAAGACTTTGACTAGGAACTTTCAGGGAGTTAAAATTTCTTCCGACGAGATTTTAACATAAATTTTAAACTCATCCATTGACTACTACTTTAAACTACTTTAGCCTTGTTTAAGGGCATCAGAGAGACCCTCTCCTACTCTCCAACCCGGAGCTATGCTTTTGAATGTATTTGTATGTTCAGGTGCCAACGTGTTACTTAAAAACCAGCCAATTTAAGTTGAGGCAAAAATCAATAGGAGTTTTAAACAGATGTGTAGGATCACAGGTCATAATTTAAAGTTGATCTATTTTTCCTATGTTTATATTTAAGAGTGGAGTAAAGAAACATTCTAGTTTCTTTTAAGAAGGTTATTTTTTGCTGTTTTCCATGGAAGAGTAAGATACACTGTCAGGTACTCAGCTGGTGTAAATGGGTTTAATTCCTGTGCTGGTGCCAGCTCAAAACCAGCTGATGGTCTGGCCTCTTCAGTTTTATACGTTGGCATTTTTAATACTGAATCAGGTGTTTTTAAGTACGGCAGATGTTCACACAACACTCGTGACTAAGGATTCAGGATTTAGTTGCAGGTGAGACACAGCTATTTCATTAATATAGATATATTTTTTTTCACAAGTGCAAATGCAAGGAAAACCTTTATATGAAAAGCTGAATTCCCTCCTGTTAGCAGAGAGTGATGAAAAAGGTCTGTATAAAATCCCGCCATTCACCCAAACTGGTTGCACAAACGCAGGCAGAAATCTACAGCTCAAATATTTTAAGCTCGCAGTGTCTTTTAGGGTTGTTGCAGACATGGTAGGGAATTTTGTCAGAGCTGCTGAGGTTGAGTGGAGGGCCAATCTAAACTTAAACTGGGATTATATACAAATTAATCCATATTTATTATCAGTGGTTTTTTTGTTGTTAATATATATATTTTTTCTATTCCTGTATCACATGCTGTATTTTTTTTTTTGTATAATATTTCAAGGGCATTAGAAGTTAAATCTTAGCCACTCCCCCCTTAAAGCTGGTGGAAAATTTCTCCTCGTTTCAGTGGGGCGGCACTTGGTCCCCTCTGCAATGCAGGGCTTGTCCTGCGCTCTAGGGGATCCTCGGGCTGGCTTTAAGGGGGGTCTCTACCTGACAAACGGGTACGGGTCGGTCCCACGGAGCGGGATTTTGACTCTGGGGATCGAAATAACCGAGCGGCGGCCGCTGCGGCTGCCTGGAGCGGTGCGATTTGTACTGTAGGAGCTCAATGTTCAGGCTGCTTGATGAGCATGGACGGTGCCTACCGCGGTGCGGAGCCAAAACCTGCCTCTCCCTCAGCAAAACAAAGGCACGTGGGTGGAAGAAAGCAAAAAAGGATATTAATTTTTTTAAAAATAAATAATTTGGGGAGTTGCTTTTAGTCTTGGACTGGTGCAGCCGCAGGTTAGTGTGGCCTGGGGGAATTTGGGGTCCATCCGTGGGAAGGTGCTGGTGGAGATTCCCGAAGGGACGTTTTCCACAAATGGCACCAGGCGATTTGCCTTTGTCTAACATCGGGAGTCCCTTCCCTGGGCATTTGTACCTCACTCAGGGAAGCAAATCCGAGGTATCTTCCATGTACTCATCAAAAAGCCTGAAAGAGTGAATATTGAGCAGCAAGACTTGAATTTTATTTTTGAGATCTCTTTTGGTGTGATATATTAAAAATCATCTGGTCTGAGAACAGATCCTCATTTCATCATGTCGTTTTGATTTTTTTTTTTAAGAACTTTGTGAAATTAAGGAAAATGAGGAATATGGATTTCATCTTTTTTTCTGTTCACTTCATGATTTTAAGGAGGGTGTTGTTACACTACTATGTTTTTTTAATGTATTTACAGTGTATTCTTTGCCTAACCCTGTAAATTTTGAAATGTAACTACTGTAACCTGGAATAAATAAATAAATATAGTAATGAAGTGTTTCATGTTACTAAACAATATGCTAAAAGCAAAGATTGCCCCCTCCTTTTGGGAGCTATTTTGGAGCTTAGCCAGTTTATGCCATTCGAACTGCATGTGCTTTATGAAACTGTAGCTCTGGAAGTTGTCTTAATAATACCAGGTTTGTATTATTTGTCTAAAATATATGCTGTAGTCTTGAATGGGAAGCTGTTCTGTTTGGATTGAAGTTACCGATTTGTCTGTTGTAAAATTATTGTCTCAAAGCACTTAGGGTCGAGTCGGTTAGGGCTCAGGTTTTGGCATGCAATCCCTAATTAGTGCAGTCCCTAATTGCTGTAGTGAGTGGCCATCTGATCTTCAAAAACAACATAATTCTAAAAAATCAACCTCATGGTTTGCCTGATCTTAAAGCAAATGGAATTATCGGGGTAAATCCCATCCTAAGGCGGGAGTTCATTGAACTTCAGCTTTCTCAAAATGAGGTGCCCTGGCTGAGCTTACAGGGCTAGTGAAATGACTCAAACTGGGGCTAAACTCCCTTGTAGAGCCCCAGATTTCCTCCTCTCTTCCAGGATGAGATTATTTGCTCCCCAAAGTTCCTCTGACTGTTGATCCTATAGGAACTGTTCCCTATAGATGCCTGGTGGAGGCCGCATGCCCAGTTTTAAGACATCTAAGTGGAGATGATGACAGGTTAATTACTAAATTCCCCTCCAGCTCCTGTTAGCTGGTGTTTTTCTTGTTGTTCCTATGATAAAGTGACCTGATATTGTGGTGCAGTGATAACAGCTGTGTCAGCACAGCGGTCGCTGCACCTTGGAGAGGATGATGTTTTTGACCTATACCTGAATTTAAGGTTGATTTTTGCACCGTCCTGTGCTTGTGCCATTGCAGTGACTTAGGGACTATAGGAATATCTGTGTTACAGTGTAATTTAAGAATTAAATTCTTAAATTTAATTCTGAAAAAATAAATCCTGAATTTTGAGATGTGGCTCTATGAAAAAAACAATGAGGGGGTGGCAAATGTGCAGTTGTGGCGTTTGCTACCTTGGAAACCTAATATTTCATATGTATAGAAGTGGATTTTTGTGCATGTGGATTTTCCCTCAGTTGTCTTGACTGGAATGAGTTTTGATAAACTCTGTAATTAGGGACATTTGGGCTCTTGGAAACTTTGCCTCCGTATTGACCTTTACCTCTCAATTCTCAAAAAATATTCTCAGTCTTTCCCGTCCACCATCAATGTTAAATGTCAACAGCTATACTTTGCTGCTGGTGATTATTAACTTTCAGCCTTGTCTTTTTTTAAGCATTTATTACTTTAATGATGAATTAAAGCCTATCACCAGTGTACTGTAACATTTTGGCTACCTTAGGTTCTTGGAGGATTTGATTTTTCTTAAATATATCATATAAATGACTAACCAAAGTACCTCCCTTTGGGGAGAGAGTCGTGGTTGCTTATTTATTTATTTATTTTGAGAAAGAATTGCAGCTTTTACATAATTTGGCATTTATTGCTTATTCTGTCTTTTACACGTGCCAAGAATCAAAGGATTTTGCTTGGGTTTTATGGCCACGAGCTTGGCTTAATTGATCGTTTACTGGTGATGGGTGCAGATCGCTCCTGTTTCCAAACACGAAAGACAAGGCTGAGAAAAGCAAAAAATAACCCTGTGCTGTGAATATTTTGTAAGTAGTTGGCTTGTTTTTTCCAGATCCTTAAGCTGGTGCCTGTTACACTGACAAATAAATTATATTGAAAATATTTTTTTCTGTTTGATGCATACTAAATTTAAGCTAAGTTATAAGGTGTGCTGTTTGGAAGTGTGGAAGATACAAGAGTGGAGCTACAGATAACAAGTTTATGCTTGTATTTCCTACTGATGAAGACTTTCACACAAGTTATTTCTATGGGTAGGTGATGAGAATATCACTCTGCATGTATATACATTTATTATACATTTTTGCATGATTATACATGTAGGAGTGGTACAATTTTGACTTGAGACTATTGGTGATTTTTGTCCAAATATAATTTTACTTGCTATAGAGCTGTAATCTAAATTTAATTTTTGCTTCTGCTTTTGGAGATTTGGATAAGAAGGGAGAGAGACAAAAATCTGAAGGAATCGTATATAGCTCCAGAAATTTTAGATAACCTGTTGTAAAAAAAAAAAAAAAAAGTAAAAAAAGGCAATATTGAACTTGACCCTCTAAACTAATCAA
>JAWLRI010000957.1:2032943-2057908 GCA_034781795.1 Crypturellus tataupa | reverse complement strand
AGGGATTTGTCAGGCGCGAAGCCCGCGTCTCGGACGGGAGGGAATGCATCTCGCCCGGCTCCCGCTTCCCTCGCTCGTGTCTGCACCGCGGATATATCCCACGCCGGTGCCCGGGAAGAGCATCCTCGCTCCACGCGAAACGAGGATCTGGGGGGTTGTGTTTGAGGAAAGGGCTGACCCAGCGGCGCGGGATCCTGCTCCTGCCCTGGATCGCCCTGGGAATGCCCAGCCAAACCCAGCGCGAGTTGGGGCAGGTTCTCCCTGCCCTGGGAATGGGGAAAGGAGGTCTTGGAGCTGCAACTGGGGGGCAAAGCAGAAAGCAAAGAGTTGGGGGGACCAGGAGGTGCCGGGTGGTATGAGCGGGACCCAGCCCTGCCATCGCTCCCATTTCCCCCTTTGGCCTCCCCGTATTCCCCAAGGCCGCAGGAACAGCCGGCTCCAATCCCAGGCCTCAAATCCTGCCCGTTTCTGCTGGGCTCCGTCCTCCCCTTGTAGAAGTTGGGCAAAGCAGGAGAGAAAACGGAGTGGGAAATGTTTTTACTCGGAGTGCAATGCATCCTCGTGCCAGGGTTGGGTTTTGTGCGGGTGGACGGGCTGAGCTCCTGCAAACTCATTGCAACCCCGCAACGGGGGGACCCGAAGGGATAGCGGCTGCACCCCGCGCATGGGGATTCCAGTGGGCCCATCCTTCCTTGGTCTTCTCCCAAACTCCTGGCCCCCCCGGTCGGCAGCTTCCCGGCGCAAGCGGCGAGGAGGAGCTGAGGGAAGAGCATCTTCGCCGGGAGGGACTGGCAGCGCTGCAGGTATCGGCTTCCGCGGGGAAGGACTCTCCTGCACGGCCGCCTTGGTGAACATGGGCCTCCACTTTGGCTGTTTTAGATGGGTTTGGGGCAAGTGGCTTCTCCAAGTACCTCTCCGTCTGCTACCTAAACGAGCCCTTGGGTTTTCCTCTCCCCGTGGTGACACTTTTGAGGACGTTAAGGCGTCAGGTTGCCGTGAGCGTGTCGATGTATCTGGAATGCAGACCATGATGGCTTTGCTCCTTCTCCTCCAACCCCAATGTACGTGAGCTACCAGCACGCCCAGTCCCTCAGTTACCCATTGCGGTTGGGGTGGTGGAGGATTCACTGATGGTTTCTCAGATAAATGAAGGCCTGCTTGGTCTTGTTTCCATGATGTGGCTGCTTGGAAATGTCTCCACGAGGGAGATTTTCTTCTTCTGATAGCGGAGAAGCTGCTTGCTCCCATGACCAATGAACCAGTATTGGGTTGGGCCTTACTTGGCCTGTCCACGTCACTGTGTCCTTACCTGGCTTAGCCCAAAACCTTCCTTTTGGGCAGCGAGGAGGTGCTGGCTTGAGGAAGAATGCTCAGAGGTGCCATGAAGCTGCCAGGTTGCAGGATCGGACCCCAAGTCCTACAGTTCTCCTCTTGCTCATGCCTGCAGGACCCCCAAGGGAATCACCAGCTTTGGGAGCTGATCCTGGGCTTCATACCTTGGGCCAATGACCCTCAAGGTGTTTAGGAAAGGGAACTAGCTCCGTGGCCGTAGCCTTAAAGTCTCCTTGTCTTAGTGAGAGCTTTCTGTGACCGTTACCATCTTCGTGAGCCCATCTGCCTCCTTCCAACCCAACATTTGCTGGCAAATTTTTGTGGAGCAGCAGTTTCCACATCTCAGATGGCATCTGGAGGTATTCGGGGTGATAATGCTGCCCAAGAGGTGTCCATCAAAACCCACAATTTCCCATCACGCCTCCTATCGCCTGTTGGGGAAGGAGCTCTAAATCTCAGGCAGATTATTGCGCTTGTTGTCGTCGCCAAATCCGCACGCCTCTTTTCTTGTGGCCTGGCCTTTCATACTAATATCTTAATTTCATTTATAAATTCACTGATCAGCTTTCATTAGTCATCCCGTTAATGATCCCAGGCAGGGAAATTTGTCATCTGACGTCAAAAGGCAGATTAAGGGACTTCTGGAGCCTTGGGAAGCAGCTTCCTTCTGTAGCAGAATTACACCGGTTGGCAGATGAGGCTAATACTATGTATAATTTGCATCTGCTGCTTGGGGAAATGAGTGATTATTTTATATATTTAGCAGAAAATAAGAGTATTTCTTAGCCATGAATGGTGTTGCATTATGAATCACTGGTCTATAAACATCTCGTTGCCTGGCTTTGCCTCGCCAGGCTGGCGAGGCCTGGAGGGCCAGATCCTGCCCAGAGCGGTGTTTGACGGCACAAATAGCTCATTGGAATTAAGAGACTCCCTCAAAGCTCAATGTGAGGAAAGACACAATGAAGGGATGAAGATTTTCCTGGCCAAAATCAAGTGGCCTCAGTGTCCGGGTGGTGGGACGTGAGGGTGTTGGTGGTCTTTGGAGATGGGTGTCCAGGGCACATGGCTGGAAAAACTCAATGTTTGCTCAGAAGAAATAGAAGAATGGGGCTTAACTCAAACCTAGGAGACATAGCAAGGCAGGAATGTTGGAAAAGGCCTTATCTTGTCCCAGCGCTATCTGTGATATCCCTCACATCTCCCGGGGCTGAGATAAGGCACGAGGCTGCGCTCTGCGCCGCGGGAGCGAGGAAGTTATGTGCGGTCACCACATGCAGGAGGAGAAAAAGAAGAAAAATAAAGGCTCAGAGCAAGAGGCATTTATTGCTGGCGTAATTGCAGAGGGAGAGATGTGACTTGTTTTAGGAGGGGTGGGTAAAAGTGCTGAAATATATGACCTTTCCTTCTGTTTAGCAGTGCCTACCACAGGCATGGATGCTGCTGTGCCTTGGCGTGTATGGGATTCGCGGTACTTGCTGGAGTTTTTGATAGCAAAAGGCCAGTGTGATCCGATAAATCCCGCGGGTTACCCTTTACAGCTGCGGTGGCCGAGACCTCATCCCTGGTGCACCAGGAGCTCATCTCTGCTGGCTTCCATTCAGCCCTTGCTGACCTACATGGCAATGCTGGTCTTAGTCACAAATAATAGTATGTTGTGTTTCAAAAGTCTGGAGATGATGATGAAGGTGGTTTGGATTGCAAAGGCTGAGGGACGACCAGCTGCCCCAGGAGCTCCATGCCCCATGTGCAGAAGGTGCTGTTTTGTGTGGATGGTTCCTGCACACACAAGGTTGGGTACCAGCAACACAGGCAGCCCAAAAACTACTGTCCATCCTTCTTCACTGCCCCTTGCTCCATCTCTAACTCCTTCATCGGTGAGGGGTGTACAACTGGGGGATGTGTGGGCTAGCAGTAGCTGCTGGATTAGCAGCTCCGCTGATGGCACTTCTCTTGTCCTGAATTGCTTGAGACTGAGGCTTGGTGAAAGCGCACATACCTGGCTTTGATGATGATGATCATCATCATTTTCCAGTTCACTAGCTGAAAATTTACTTTCCCAGCTTTATATTGTTTGGGCATTTCCTGGCAAAATGGGGTGGGAAGAGCTTTTAAATGGTTCATTTGAACTGAGATGAAACAGGACACAGCTATTTCTGCACTGAGCTGACAACACCAGAGATAGTGAGATTAGGGTAGCATCTCTCTGGTCATGCTGAACGGCTACGAGAGTCATTTGGCCCCTCGCTGCATCCTCCGTCCTCCAACCACACGTCCTTCTGTGGTGGTGGGCTCATTCATGTATGCTGCTTTGCCACCAAGGGACACATGACGTTCTCCATGGTCTTGCTTGATTCCTGATGGAAAATAGCTGTGTCACGTGCGGTTAAAAACTTGTCCAAGGAAACCCTGGGTGTTTTGCCAAAAAAAATGTAACGCGAGTGCTCTAGAGATGAGATTGTTTCATCTTGTTATGAGTCATCAGTGAGGAACACCCTCTCCTGCCCGATCACTAGGGCCCGTTTGGCCATCCAGGTGCTTCTTCTCTGGAACTCCTTTGGAAAAGAAAGCAGGCAGGACTGGAAGGGTTACACCAGGGACCCGAGAGGAAAAAATTATCCGTGGGCAGCTACAAGCATGGAAGAATGGGATGTAGGCCAAGGGGATGGGAGATAAACCCAATTCCTCCTCCCTTGACCATCAGCAGGACCCTCCTGAAGGGAGTTGGGGTGGAGGAGGGTGAGGTAGAGGGAAACCAGCTTGTTAGGTGCCGGATTTGACATTTTCTTCTCTTAGCCTGGGCTCTCGTTGATGCCGTGCGCGCAGGCATCCTCTGCCCTTTGCAGAAAAGAAACGTGCGTTGTTCTTCAGCAAACACCCTATGAGGCCGATTCCAGATCTTAAGGCCACAAGAGATCATTACCATTGACTAGTTCAATGATTCACATTAAATAGGCTGTAAGCCAAACCTGGTTGTTCCCCCATCAAAGCCCATCATTTCGGCATGCAGCCTGCTACATGCAAGACCCAGAAGTGCTCCTGGCCAGCACTGCTTTTTGCACTATATTCATCTGACTTCTCTGACTCTACTGGTTTCCCTTCCCACCTTGTGCTCTCTAGTTGCTTTAGACGTCTACTGTGTTTTTCCCCTTGTGTGTGGTGGGTTTTTTGGAATAGCTCCTTCCCCACATTGATTCTCCAGGTGCCAAAGGTTCAAAGGGACCTCTGGAGACCACGTAGTCTTCATCGGGGCTGGAGCTGTCTCTAATGCCCGGCCTCCTGGGGATGCTGGAGGTGCTCAGACATGCTGGTTGAGTGTGTGGGGAGGTTAAGAGGGGAGAAAGATCCTGCTCTCCGTGGGATAACATTCCCGGGAGCAGGAGGACCTCCTTAGGAGCTCTGTGTTTGCTGCCAGGACCAGCAGGTTGTGCTGGTGGAAGCAGAAGAACAAACGCTGTCCTCTCCTCGCCGCCTCGGGAGGGCAGCTGTGATTTATACCGTAATAACAACCGCACTGATGAGTGGGGCTCTCTAACAGCAGCTTTAGAGCAGCTCTCTGGCTTTTGCAGGAGAAGTTCGGTGCAGACAGGCAACATCTTCCTATTCCATGGTGCAGCCAGGGATGAGGTGCAGGCAGAGCTGGGCGAGCAGGTGCCAATGGGGAGGAGGGACCTGCCAGGGCTTCCACCACCCCATCTGGAGCTGCCTCCTGCACAGAGGACCTTGGGGGAGCCCCCTCCGAACGCAGCCCTTCGGAGGTAAGTTGGATGGAGCGGGTGGGAAAGCCCCTGGAGCTGAAATACTCCCTCCTGGTCCCCCCGTAGACCCATCTCCTGGTTTCTTTCCTTTTCCCACATTTTGGTGTGAGGAATAGGTTGGTTCCTAGTGCCGCGCGCCCATTTGTGTTGCTCCAGGAGGATGGAGCTTTCAGAAAGCCAACAAGTTTATTGAGACCTTGTGTCTGAAACAAGAGCAACACAAATAGCCTCCAACACAACAGTGACATAAAAATGCAAAGCGTTTGCCAAGGTCCAGACACCAAAAGGCTGGAGAAAAGGTGCTTTGTCCTTATTCAGGCCTCCTGCTGAGGGCTGGTTCCCCACATTGCCCCATAGCTTCAGGTTGGCTGTGGAGCAGCTTCTGGCTGGTGTCTCCTCCCTCCTTTTTATCCTTGCAGGTTAGTAGAAGTGTGTGTCATCCATGGAAACACAGGTTTTGGGGGAGCTCAGGTGTGGAAGTGCTGGGTGATGGTGGAGGAGAGGGAACTACTTTTGGACCAAGATACTTATCATCTCCATGGTGGACTATGGGTACTTGAATATTTATAATCAAATCAGGAAAAAGGAAGGAGCAAAAATCACTTAAAAGTGGCCAAAATGGGTGTCATTGTCTTGGCTAAATCCAAATGAAGAGTAGCAATGCCCACTGTCTGAGCAGTGTTGCACAGCAGCCCTTGCTGGTGGGCCTCACCTTGCTCCTGTGGGTCTACTAGGCTGAGGGTCTGGTTGTTGGCTCCTTTTGGAGGCCAAGCAGGCCTCCAGGCTTGACAGGTTAGGGATCTGTGAGGTTATCTGATGGGGTTTGGCCAGCTAGTTCAGTCTATGTGTAAGATAACCTGTCTAAAAATCAGCAGGATCGCTTAAGAAGTACAAGACAAGTTTTAGGTCTCCAGTGTATCCTCTTGCCAGGGGACTGAGGAGCATTGGGAAGGGGGGAAATGCATATGGAGAAGAGAACCCAATTTTTGTCCATCTCTTGAAGTCATGATACTCCAGACCTGCAGGAACACGTCCAAGAGCAGCTCTTCCTTGGTGGCTGGAGATGGTGGCTGGTGTCCTGGCACCTCTTAGAGCAAACTGCCTCACTCATTTGTGCATCAGGGGAATAAGTGGGCAAGAGAAAACCCTGAAGGGGTGAAGGAGCAGGGTGCATCCAGTTTGGCCCCGGCCAAAGCTGAGTGTCGAGTGTAGGCCGAAACATCTGTTTTTGGCGAGTCTCTAAGAGAACGAGGAAGTTTTACAACATTGTAGAGTTGTCTGCAGCCCCGAGGAGCGCTCAGCAATGAAAGATAAACCTCTTTGTGCAACACATACGCCAACACCAGTGACAACAGAGATGCATCCTCTCCATTAGCTCCCAGCCGCTGGTTGATGGTCTTGTCTACATGAGATGAGCTGCAATTCAGCTCTAGCCCCTTCCTGGCTTCTTGTCTGCCCTTTTTTATTAGCTCCTCTATGACAAACTCCCTCATGGCTTTGGATCGCTTGGGGATTGCTTTGGACTAAGAGACACCTCCAGAGGGAGGATGAGAGCAAATCCAGTTCCTTGTGGAGGCCAACAGGCTTTTCTGAGTTGCTGGTGCCCAAGGGCTGTCAGGTTCACATTTGGCCACACAGGTTTGGCAAAAGCAAGAGGATTGCTAAGAACAGCGTGTTTGGAGGATTTTAGAAACTTCTTTTTTGTGTGTATGTGAAGGGGGAGGGAAGGTTTTGTAGCTTGTTTCAAGCCTTCTTTTCAATCCTGCTGAGGAAAGTGAAACTTTATCTTTAAATGAAATCTTTATCTTTAAACGAAAGCTGATATTCCCCCATGTTTTGGCAGCTGCAAGAGCCTCCTGACCACTCTCTCTCTCGCACTGCCTACAAAGCACCCAGGAACACATCACTGGTGGGAATAATGCACCAGGGTGTCATTGCTTTCGAGGTAGGGTCAAGAGAAGAAGTAGCGGGTAATCCCCTTTGCCAGGCTTCCCCAGGAGAGATGGATCATGGTGCCATGGACCAGATCTGGAAGGTGACAGAAAGGGCCAATCCATGGGTTGGGAATGCTCATGTGTAGGAAGGAAGATCCTAGCAATATTTGTGATCTCCTTTTGAGGGACACAACCCTCTGCAACCATTTGCTCAGTTGTGGGGGACCTGATTGCATCTGAGATGAGCAGGGAGGTAAGGACACCCTGGCTGGTTTTGGTTTGTTTTTGGTTTTGTCATGTGTTTTTTAAGAAATGAAGTAGAAAAGAAACTTTGGGCAGACAGGCTTAGCTGAACCTCCATCCTACCAGACTGCTCTGAAGTGACGGGCAGTTTGGCTGACTGCAACACAGCTTTTCATAGGGAAAACAGGATTTAGGAGTGTGTCAACTCAGCCCAAACTGTATCTGTAATACAAGGGCTCCCATACCTTCGAAACCTTTAATACTAATTGGGCATCACACTGCTGTGCTACCAGCTAGAAGCACAGATAGCCAAAATCTATGTATGCCATTGAGCAGAAAAGTAAATTACCTGAATCCTGGGTTCTCAGGAGGAAGCTTTCTATCTATACAGCTTTTATTGCTTCTCTGAAAAATAAGGACACTTCCCATTGCAAAATGTCAAAAACAAAAATCCACCCTTCCAACTTGCTCGTGTGTAGAGGAAGAAGATACTGGGGCTTGGAGACTGAAAACTCCTCTCTGGGGCCAGATGGGTATGGTTTATAGTATCTCTCTCTTAAAATCCACAAGGGAAATTTTAGAAGTGCCACGTGCATCTCAGCTTGTACTCCAGAACTGTCAGGCTTAGATGAACATCAGTTTTAAAGCTTGAATCTTCACTTTAATTCCTTCTTGTTTGTCACCGAGGGCTCTGGGGAGTCAACAGAGTTTGTAGCTTGGGAGTAGATTTTATTTTTCCCTAGTGCCAGGGTGAACCTGAAATGCACCTTTATAATGAATACTTTCTCTCTCTTGTATCGGATATCTGCCAGAACCACAGATCAACGAGCACTACATGGGCTAGTACCATTCACGAAATACTATTTCTCACTGCTGTCTTCTCTGCCTCGTGATGTCTACCAGGACATCCAGGTCCTTTCCTGCAGAGCTGCTTTCTTGTGCTGTTGCACGGGGCTATTCCAGCCCAATATCCCAATTTGACCAGACTTTGCCTTTGATGAACTTTGTTGGACCCCAGGGCAGCTTCTCAAAATGAGGAGCATCACGGAAAAACAAGGATATTCCCCCTACCCACTACCAAAGCCAACTTTCTAATACCCTTCCATAACATTCAGGTATAGACACTTTTCTCTGCTCTCCAGTAGAGTTTCTCCTACTGAAAATGGGGCCTTTCTGTGGGAAGGGAGTGCTGCTTTTCTGGCCACATCTTCCAGGCATCTGTGTTGGGAAGGTCCCAAAACACCATGGGTTTCCCTGTGGTGACACAACCAGTCTGTGTCCACGAGTAGAAACCCACCATCCTCAAAATGCTGGACACGCTCCCGCTTCCCTTGGCCAAGCTGCCCATGGAGCTTATCCCAACCTCAGACCTGAGTGAGATAGAACATGAGACGTAGAAGAGCAGGGTGCTCTTGCCTGTGGGCCTTTTTCTTCAGGTTAATCTACTTGAGAGTCTCCATGGGTGGCATGGAACCATGGAGAACCATGAAACTGCCCAGTCAATGCTTTTCCCTTGCGTGCTCCTAGGTGAAGAAGTGTTGAAAAGGCACGTGTGGGTCTGGGTTGGCAGCAGATGTGGTAACACAACGTGGTGATCCCATCTCGGATCCCATGGCCCTCCCTAACGTTGAGTAAATGCCTCGGTCTCCTGTTTCTGGGTCTGCTCAATCAGCAATACCCAACCTGCAGGCAGGGGAAGGAAGGAGCTGCCATTGGGTGTTAAGTTCTGGGAATAGCATAAATGTAGATTCTTTAGTTCTTTTATTGGTAAAATTCCTACAAAAAAGTATACAAGTGGATAGGAAAAAATGAATTGCCGGTTTTGATTCTCTTTTTGATAGTCCCGGCTAAGAAAACGTGTTACAGGAGATGTCTGCAAAACCATGGTTAAGCATCTCTGCTTTCTTTAAGAAATTGCCATATCTACGAAAGAGAGAAAAAGCTGATGCGGTTGAGATTTTTGACAAAAAATAAAAAAGTCATTATTTTTTAGTGTCAGGGACATACATCTATCTTTTCTAGATTTTTTTTTCTGTATTAATGTTCTTCTGCTTTAATCCAGGGTCAGGCTTTCTCCCAAGGCCACGTACTATAAGAGCGAGAACAATGACTCAGATCTCGTTTTTTTCTGTGAGATCTGCTTAAAAATAATGATCCGGAGGAAAACTAGGTTGTCAACACTAACATTATGACCTTGTTAGCTAGATGGATAGTTCGTTGCTCCAATAAAGAGTTTTGCTTTCTCTGTGTATTTCACAGAACTTAATATTTTTGAGTCCAACACCTACTTTTGGCAGTGCCGACCATGACAGCGGTACTGACTTTGGTTGCGGCTTTAGAATAGCAGTGGATTTGTCAAGGTAAATCAGATCTGCAGTCACCGAAAGGGAATTAATGCGAAATGCCTCAATGTTAGTTTTACGGTCACTTTAATAGCAGTGACGATGCTATTAAACTGATCAGTCCGTATTTAACTCTTGTTTGTACTCAGCTGGAACAAACACTCCGCTTTTAAAAAGGGTGAATTTTACAGAGGAAAAAGAAACTCATCTGGTGTGATGAGATCAGACTTGGGATGGGTTATCCAAGACCAGGGACTAGGAATCCCACATTGGGAAGGACCATGTAGCATCTTTAAATCCAACCCCTCTTTGCAACAGAGGGAATCTGACACCGGGGTGCAAAACCTTTCATTTTGCTTGTAAAGTGAGGGGGTAAAATATGTTACAGGGCACAGGGGCCAGAAGCTGAGAAGGAGCAACAGTGCTGAAATCTGTTGTTTTTTCTTTTTCTTTCCTTTCTATTTTTAAACAGAGGCTCGTGCGGATTTGTTACAGGTCAGGAAAATTTACGCTGTGATTTGTAGGAGATGAATGGGCTTTTAAAATCAATTTTGTGGCCCCCCTCCGTGTCCGAGGGTGCCAATCACCGCGCGCGGGCGCTGCCCGGTTCATCTTGCAGCATCATTAAGATGCCAGGGCTGCTTTCATTATGTGCAGGCTGAATCGAGCCGCCCGTTAATGGAATTGAGCTACCTGACCTTAATGTGTGACTGATATTTAATTTGAAGTTCCTCCGAAGGCCGCAGCCGTGCACAGCCTTGGCCTCAAGAAGACATCAAAATAAATTAAATTTAATAATTAGCAGAAATCCTTGGGGCTTTGAGGTCACATCTGGAGCTAAGCGGGGTGTTTTTTTCTCCTCTTCTTCGAAACCGCGCGGATTCCTGGCAGGCTCCCATGCACCGCGGGGAGGAGGTGACACAGTGTGTTCACCTTGGGCTGAGGGACACTTCTGTGCTCGTCCCATCACCGTGTGTCCCTGTACCATGGCTGCTACCGTCCATCTCATCGCCATCAGCTCACCAGGACGATGTGTCCTGAAACCGAGATCCTTGGGGTTCTCCAGGGGAAGATCCACCTGGCGCCAGGAGCGAGGGAAGTAAAAGCAGGAGAGGGGCACCCCAGAGCTGGGGGACCTCCTCAGGGGGAGGCCGTGGGTCTCTGTCCCAGTTTGGGGCAGATCCTGAAGAGTGTAAGTAGGAGGAGATGGGACCCCAAAGCGGCCTTTTGCCATGTGTATTCCCTCCCTGTTGGATTGAGGAGCTGGTCTTTCTAATTACAGCCTCCTAAATGCCTCCTGAAGGTCCAGGACCTTCTTATGGTCCACAAGGCTGTAGCTCCTGGTAGAAACTCACCCTTGTGGGTCTTCTTTGGCTTGTGTTATCGTCAGTGGCAACATGCTCGTCAACCCAGGTGCCCCGCTGAGGAGGCAAATGTAACGTCCTGCAAGAATCAGGTAGCACTGGAGACCTTGCTGGTCTCATGGGATATGATGGCATGGACCCTAAGGGCTCATCAAGAGCCCATGAGCATGCACGTTCCTGGTTGGGGGTCACCAAGTGCTCAAAATGCCTTTCTGCAAGTGGAGGAGAGGATCTGGTTGCACCATCCAAAGCCGAGTTTGCTCCCGTCCCCCTTCTAGCTTCCTCCTTTGCAAAACGGGGTGCATTAACCTGCCTAGTTCTGCGTGCTCCGCGCTCCCCGCGTGCTATTCGGCATCGGAGCTCACTGCCTCGGGAGCGCTGTGATTCACCGCGGCACCAGGAGCCCGCTGGGAGGCTCCACGGAGGAACCGGAGTCAAACAAATCCCAAACGGGCTCACGGATGAAGCCGAAAGGTCACAGCAATATCCAGCGAGGGGTCGCGCGTCGCACGGCAAGCCTCTGCTAAATATCAACCAAAGATTAGTCCGTCCCCTCCGAAAGGCCAAGCGCTATAAAGGCTCCGAACTGCTCCTGCTGCGCGATCAGACCCGCGGTGGCTATAAATGGCACAAGACACCTACCAAAGGGAGATGCAACCTCGGGGAGAGCAAACTCGAGGGGAAATGTCAGGACAGCGATGTACGCGAAAGTGAATTTGGAAGATCTGTAGGTTTTTAAGGCCAGAAGGGACCTGGAGATCGTGTGGTTAGTGCTAATTAATTGGGCATTTTGCCGAGCGTCGTCATCGCTGTTTAATCAGCAGCTGTGAAGCAAAATGTGGTCTGTCTGCTGGCCGCACGTCCCAGCTCATGGAGATAGGAGCATTGCACCCCATACAGCTGGAATGGAGGGAGAAATGCTGTAAAAGATGGATCTCTGGGGTGGAGGAAAGCTTGAATCCATCTGAGATTTGTTAATTGTTTATTTAAGCCTGCATTGAGGTGGGAAAAGCAGTCCTTAGTCAGACGGTGTTGTATAGTTGGACCTGCTTGGCCATCTGCAAATATCCATTCAAAACATCACCAAATCCTGTATTTATTTGAAAAAGCTGGCTTTTTAAAGGCTAAGTCTGACATCAGTGCTGTCTGTCAGTGCAGGAACTGTGCCAAATTCAGATTTCGTTGTGGAAAAAGGAAAAGCAGAGTCGAGAAATCAGGTTAGCTAGGAGTACAAAAGCTCAGCAAGGCTGCGGATTCCTCACCAAGTACCAAACTTCTAACTATATCATAAACATTTCTTTTTCTTTCTTTCTTTTTTTTTTTTTTTTTGGCCCTTTTGATGACATGAGTAGCTGGTGGATTCAGTGATTCTCCCCTGGTCCTGCTGCTGGATCCCCTAAGGTCCAGGACCAGGTATTTAGAGAGCATTTAACCAGGCCTACAAATGGTTTATGGGTTACTCCGTAACCTGTGTGAGCTCCTCAAAAGGAAGGAGAATGAAAACCTTTATTTATTTGTGTACCTGTGGCCCCGAGCACTGAATTCCTCCCAGATTCCAGCTTCATCTCTCGACAGCAAGGCCGGTTTTGGAAAACAAGTGAGTGGAGGTGATCCAGGACCACTAACAGCCTCTCCGAGGCAGTTTGCTGGTGGAGGGATGGGCTGTGTAACCTCTGCGTGAGGGTTTCTGAATCAGAGGGAATGGAGCAGCACCCTCTTGGGAGAGGAAAATGTTTCTGTCTGTGAGGGCTCCACAAACCCACTGTCAGGAGAGGTTAAAATCACAACGGGAGGTCAGTTCAGGTCCCATCCAGGCTATTCATTGCTGCACACAATAAGAGGAGACAGTACTCAAAAAAATGTGGAAGGGAGATAACCCATCCTGCTATTTCCTTGGCAACTCACCAAAGGGTCCTCTATCACGGGCCGCCTTCTCCTCCCACCAGCTCTGCTGGGTTCCTGGTGCTTCCCATACACTGAGGCACCCACTAAGCATGACCACATGCCCTGAGGTCTATTTCAGGCAGGTTTCTCACCCTCTGCCACCCACTTTAGCTCTGTTTGACTCATTGGACTAAGTGGGAAGGGAGAAACCTTCTGAAGGTGCATCTTTCTTGAAGAAGAGGGAAGATTTTGCAGCCAATTTCCCTCTTCGTCCTAATGCAATCTCCTCATTTTGCTAAGCCCCTTATTCCTCCTGCAGTGTTTGACCACACTTGAAAAAGAAACCAAATAAAAAAATTTATAGGTCCCCTTTGGACTACAGCTTGCATACAGGCCTTTCTTGTCACCGGGTAGTTCCTTTCTGGATTTGCCAGGAGTCTTTGATGTTCATGGGCACTTCTTCTGGTCATGGTGGTGTCATTTGCTTCTTTATGCTCTCTTAATTACCTATTGCCTTTAAGTCTAAAAGGAAAAATAAAAATAAGTCCCCCCAGTGAAGACAAGCCCATGGAGTGCAGTTGGACTGTCTTTCAGGTAGATTAAAGCTACCTCATGCATTGACCTAGTGCTAAGTAAATTCTTCCCAGCCTTGGACCATAACCCAGCAGTGGGAGCTGGGTTATTTCCCACCCAAATAAGAAGCGTTTGGTTGAACATAGCTTGGACATGGCTTTGTTTTGCTGTCCTAAAAGTCTCCACCAGGGCATCATTGCCACCAAGCAGGTCTTCCTTGCTTGGGTGGCTGCACTCGCTGCACCAAGTTGAGTTAAAGGGCTTGGTTTATTCTCGCGTGGTTTAGCAGGTGCTGAGCGTCGGGTCTTTGCTCAATGTGCCAAAAAAATCGAATAATCTGGCATTGCGAGTCACCTCTGGAAATCCCAGCTGGGCGAGCAGAGCCGGCCGCAACGCCGGTCCTGCGCAAAAGGCGTTGATCCTTTTAAACAGTGGAGATTAAAAAAGCAAGAACGGCACTGTGGAATATGTGTATCCGGGGGGGAAAATAGGAAGGAAATTAAAAAATTAAAAAAAAAAATAAAAAGCTGCAATTCCTTCAGTATAAGCTCCTTTTTCAAAATTATCTGAAGGTAGGAAAACAAATCCCAAGCATTTTTCTTTTTTTTCATTTTACATTCTTAAGCTGGAAAAAAAAAAAAAAGGTTATGAGATTTAAGCTATTTATTACCAAGTAAAGCGGCATCTGGTCCATGTGCTTCTGTGCCAAGTTTTGGCCTCGTGGGAGCACAAATGTTGAGAGTTACGAGCCCCTCGAAAGCGAGGTTTATGACAGAAACATTGACTTAGGCTTAACTCTGTCGGGAACTGCTGGATGTTGTTAGAGAGTTTCAGAAGCCAGGAAATTAGGAAAATAAGATGCTACCCGTGACATGGAGCCATACCTGCATCCTGCTCGGTTGCAGCCAGGCCACCTACAGTCCTGCTGCTTCTGCCCGTGACATTATCACTCATTCTCTGATGATTGCTTCTTGGTATTGGATATACCGATAAAATTACGCACTTATTTCTCAAGTGCTGTGCACGCAGCAGTGGAGAGATTGGATACTCTTGATGGAATAAGCACCAATTTGCTTTCTGTTCCCATAAACTGTGGTGGCAAAGCAAGTCCCTTGCCATTAGGACTTCAGCAGGAGGGTAAATCGTTTGTAAACGGGCGGATTTTCATGCCATAAGGGAGAGATGCCGTCATCCGTTCTGTCCTCCTCCACAGGACACCATAAGCTCATTCCAGCTGGAGCCAAGGGGACCTCTCCAAGGGGACAAGTGTAGGATGCGCTTGCAGCTCCTGGGAGGCAGCCTGGATGTGCTGCTCTTGGCTTTGGCATCGTGTTTGGGGCCATCTCCGCGCTTTCTGCCTCCTTTCTGGCTCCGGCCCAGAGAGGCTTCCCACCAGGATGAGTCTAAGCTCCCAGGTGACACAGCAAAAGGCTTGGCTGGTGCTCGTGAGCTCTGGTTTGCTCCTTTCTCCCAGCACTTTCCCCCTAAAGCTCCCCTGCAATGGTGCCTGTATGGATGACTTTACATTTGACCCTATAAAAATCCATATTTCTTGCTGCCTGCATAGAGCAACCTTTCATATATTATCACCACAGGGCTTAGCTGCGCTCACTAATTCCAGGGCCACGTGCAGAAATGTAAAGCAAGAGTTATTTCTGCACCGAGAAACTCAAAGCGCAGCTCGCTCCCCTGGAATGACACACTCCTGTAAGCATCAGGATATTGGGTTTAGCAGGGAATAGGCCTCCAGGCTCTTTGGTTTCAGCTGCAGAAGCTGCTTATTTCCAGAGGGCACAGATGGGGCTTGGGGTGACTCGTGCTGGCCAGGTTTACCTGGGCTCCGGTTCAGGGCAGGTGAGCGGCCGCGGGGCTGCTCCGTGCCAGGGTTATGGGTCTGATTAACATCTCGGATTGCTCAGGGATAAAAATCCATTGCGATATCCCTGGCGAGCGTTATGCACCGCAGCTGGCGCGTCTCAGCAGGGTTTTGGAGGCAACCTAGGGCATGGTGCAACCGGTCCCTTTGCAAAAGGTATCCTGCGTCTTGGCTTTTCTCCTTGCTGCTCCCTGCGGCGAAACTCATGAGCCCTCAGCATTAATAACAGCGCTAATTACACACTGGGTCCTTTTCTTAGTTGTCTGCCTGACTTCTTGCTTGTCCTAGGACTGCTCTCTCTGTGAGATCTGATAGATGCTTTCAGTGGTGCGTTTCTGCAGGGGGAAATGCTTGGAGCTGTTGGTCACAATTTGGGGGTTTGGGGTTGATTTAGCAGAGGAAGCAGCAAAGGAGAAAGCCTGGGCTGCAATAGCATCCCCTGTCCAACCCAAGGTGCCATTCCCAGAAATACCAAGATGGACCATGACCTCCCGCCCAAGTCGCTCCCGCTCGCCCCGGCGCTGTGCCGATGTGCTGGGTAGGACCTACCACTTTGCACATAAATAAAGGGATCAGGAAAAGCCAGCTGGGAATTACAGCCACATCTGAGACCCGAGATGAGGAAGTGGAGATGGATGAGATCAGTACAGGATAAACCCCCACAAAATCACGTCCTCTGGGTTTATGGGAGCCCTTTCAAGTGCCATTCCAGCCTCTTCCTAGCAAGGAGGTCTAAACCCCCTGAGACAAATTGTGCTCCCAAAAACCTAGAAAAGGGCAGTGTCCTGGGGAGAAGGCGGCCCTTCAGATGGCAGCAGGCCGGAGTGGGCTCTCTCAGGTCAGGTTTCCCCCCCTTTCCTTGAAGTCTGGCTTGTGCCTACAGGCTGGTAGGTCACCAGGGGCCTGGTGGCTCTGTGTGGAGCTGGAGCCCAACCTGCTTCCGTGATGACACCTCGTATAGAAGGAAGAACCAGGGGTTGACCCTAAATTGGCGAAATCAGATCCCTGGGTTCATCCCTTTGAGAGCTGATGGAGACTGCAGTGGGAACCACCTATTCCAAGTCAGTCAAAATCATCCTATGGGGAAACCGAGGCACGGGGCGAGGGCTCCGCTCTCGTGTTGCCTTTGGGGCCCTCCTGGCGTCTCCTCTCCAGGGCTTCCATAAAACGCTGATCACAGCTGTCCACGGCAGGTGTCAGAAGCAGCCAGGGATGTCTCAAGCGAGGTCCAGCAGCTCCAAGGGGCTGGTCGTGCTCCAGGCGCTGGGGACAAGGCGGCCTCAGAAGCCGCGTATCGGATTCCCCATTCCAGACAACTGCTCCCGGCTCCCTGTTGCCTGCCAAAGCCCGGGGCTCCTGCATGCACCAGTCTGCACGTCTCCACATTCCCTGCGTCCCGGCACGGAGAGGACTCGAGTGCCTCCCCGCAGGGATGCAGACGGGATCTCTTTGTTTTTGTTTTTATTATTTTTTTCTGAGTTATGGGTGAATTTCTTTCCCCAGCTGATCCTTTTCCCCCATTTGGAAAAGGAAAAGGCAAAGAGCACTTGACTCCCCATGCTTGGAAGCTGCTCCAGGTGTCCCCATCCCAGGCAGGTGCCTCTGGGACTCTTCATAACACCTCTGTGATGTTTAAGGACATCCCCTGCACCGTGTCCACGAGGACATGCAGCCCCATGAGCGAAACACAGGCACAAGAGGAAAGTAGAGGCAGTCCGAGCCCATCTTCTTGGTCAGAAGATGCAAAAGTCCCTTTGGCCAAGCCAGTGCCGTCTGATAGATTACTGAGGGATTTTGCATCCCATAGGGAACCCCAGGACCCCTCTAATTTATTTATTTATTTTATTTATTTATTTATTTATTGCATTTTGCTGGCAAATGTGGCTATCAGGCCCCGGAGCCCGGCTGCTGGGTGCATCTGCCGCAGCAGCACATGCCGAGCGGGATCGCGTTGCGGCCCGGGGACAGCTGGGGTAACCCGAGCGGGCGGCCGGCTGCGCGCCACGTCCCCCCGCAACGCCCCTGTGCCTCCCTTCCCATCCCGTGCGCATCTGAAAACCAGACGCTTTGGGGTAAATCTCTAATTAAAACAGTGTGTGCAGCATAAAAGCAAAAACAATGAATTAAGACACTTTGGTTTGTCTGATTTCGCCTTTCCCTGCTGAAAACGTTGCTGAATTCAACGAGCTCCTATGAAACACCACCCTCAACAAAACCACTTTTTTTAAGCTCTTTTTTTTAGTCTCTCAAAGCTAGTGGGAAACAGCTCCTTGCAAAAACCCTGTCTGTGCAAATAGACACCGCTGTCCTGCAGCGGCATCGGCGACGCCAGCCTCTATCTTGTCACTGTTCCTCCCGGCGCCCAATTCCGGGAAGCAAGCGGAAGCAAAACCTCATTTTGAGGGGTTTTTCTTCTCGCTTTGTTCTATTTTCCTGTAACTGCAAGCAAAGCGAGGGGTGAAGCCGCCCGCTCGCCTCTTGCTCGCGCACGCCGGGGTTTGCGCTAGACGCGTGGGACGTGACGCTTCGCCCCGGGCCGGGGCCGAACCGGGTTGCGTATTGGTTTTGGCGCGTTTCCCCCAGTTTCCTCAACGGAATCACAGCGCTGTTGGGGAAGGTGCTGAAAGCGCGTCGGCATCCTTCCCATCTGATCCCCTTGGTCTCCTCGCCTTGCAGCTCGCTCTGCTCCAGCCCCAGGCGGTGGTTGTGTTCTGCACATCACATCTATGTGCAAGGCAGCTGTGTTTCTGCCTTTCTGGCTTTGACTGGGCTTGGTCTGGGGATTTCTATATTTTTTACCCCCCCAACATACACATCGTCATCTTCCGCTCCCTCCTAGTAAGCCAGTTTAACCCCTTTATTAAGGGTGTATTTATAAACCGTTTGCAGCTTATAAACTGTTTGCAAAAGGGGTTAATATGGTTAATAAACCAAGGTGGCTCCTGTGATTTAAATTTGCTGGAGACCGGCGCATGCAGGTGGCTCCTGCCTCGGCAAGCAAAACAAGTTGCTTTACCCCAAGGGGGAAAATCTGAGGGAGATTTAATGATACAAAACAGATTTATTTTCCTTCCCCCAGGCAGCAGCTGTCTGCTCGAGACACCCCTCGCCAGCGCGAGGTGCATCCTGCACCCCCTTCCTCCAAAAATATGCCACCTCCACAAGGGAAAAAAATCCCATTTCAGGTTTTTATTCCTGTTTTCTGCTCTCCCCCGCCTCTCTGAGCGGATTACCCGCGAGCTCTGCATCTCCGCCAAGGGTCAGTATTTAATGAGCACATAAATCTCGACATCCTCTGAGCCGTACCAGGGAAAATATTGGCAGCTGGGTGAATCTGCATGTGCACAGGCACCGTCTAATCCTGGCGGATGCTGAAGGAGCGGATGATCTCGGCATCGGTGAATCCCCAAGGACAGAATTCCCCAGTACGTTTCTGTGATTAGATGTCACCTAGAAATCTGTAAAAATATATGAAGGTGTCATGTGTAATGGTCCACCTGGGAGCGCTGAGGAATCCTGAGCGCTGCTTTTAATGAAAAAAAAAAGCCCAAACTGCCTCAAATAATGTATAGAAACAACAAATATAACTGTAGAGATGTGAGGGGAAAAGATAAACTGAGGAGAAAGTAGCAAGGAGGAGGGAGTGATGAATTTCCACGCAGTTTTGCACCAAATTTGAGTGTGATGTGAGTGGCAGGGTGGAAACTTCCGCGATGGCAAGCGGCCGAGCGAGTGCAGTAATCCCAGCTCTGGCATCATCTGTTAACCTCCCCAAAACGATCTGGAAGCTCCTAAATTTGAGACTGCCGCCTGTCATGACAGAGAGGCTAAATATCAACCTATCCGGAAAACACAGAGAAACCTCTAGAGCAAACCAGGGTGGTGAACAAAAGAATCCCGGATTGCTTATTTTTCTTTTTACCTGTTGGAAACCACCCAAATGTTTTGCGCTATCATATTCACCAGAAAGGGCAGTTCTGTAAAATCAGGTATTTCCAGTTTTGCTGGGAGGAAAAGACAAATGAGGGAGGGAATAGACCCTCTCGGTTTCTAAAAATAATGTGCATGGAGACAGGCATCTCTGATCCCCAATGACATTTGGCCTCTACCACTTAACTCCAGCGACGGGAGCAAGTTTTCTCCTTTGCTGACATAGATGTCAGATGGGAGACCATCAAAGCCATCCAAGAGCGAAGCAGCACCCTTTCCTGTGAGATCAAGGTATCCTAGGGGAGAAAAACAACCCTCACAAGCAGAAGCTCACATCTTTGAAACCTGTTGGATAAACATAGAGAATTCTGCTGTGCTGATCCCAAAGTAACTCTCCTGGACTTGTTGGTGGGAAGTGTGGCTCATGGAGGATGTGCTGAGCAGCTCTGTTGCTCCATCGTTCCCAGCCTTGTTTTTCCTGCTGTAGAAATACCCTCCAGGTTCAGCCGAGCAGTGAAAACGTCAGCCCTGCTTTTAGAGGGAGCAGAAACAAAAGCTGGGCTGATACATCCGGGGTGATGTTCACTTGCTCTGCTGTGCCGGATACCACTGTCCACGCAAAAAGCTGATTAAACACATTAATCAAATTTCCTTGAAGCATTTTATGGGCCCTGCTTTTGTGCTGTGTTGCAAATGTGGCCCAGGATCAAACTTTGGCTCGGAGAAGCGAGTGCAGATGTGCTAGTGGATTAGCGGGTCCTGCTAAGGTGAGATCTTGCGCTGTTCAGAGGTCAGAAACTAGTGAGGAGGGTTTGAATCTTGGCCTCAATGTGTCCTCTGGAGTGATGTTACTTAGCTGGTGTCAGCAGCGTGACACTGAGCTTGCTTTGTGTGCGAGATCAGCATGTGCCCTTGGAAAGAAGACTCCATCAAGACCCCTTGCGGCTAGACACAATGAGGGGAATTGGGTAAACTTGGCAATAGATAACAGAGGGACGAAATACTCTGTTTTGTACTGAAAATGTTCTGTATTTATTTGCTAGAGCTTTCTGGGGGTCTAGCACGCGTGTGTTTGGTGAGTATTTGCTCTTTGCTGTGCACGATGCTCCAGCTATGCCAGCAGATGTGATTTCTCCGTGGGGTTGGGTTGCTACTAATAGGTGTAGATTTGCTCAAGTGCTCCCCAAAGCCTCTGTCTTCAGCATCCTCATCAGCGAATAGTTTAGTCATAGGGAATAAAAAGCTTCAGCACGGGATGGTGAATTACGTTGAGATGAGATGTTGGTTTTTACTTAATCATATAGTCTCAGCTGCATCTTGATAGTACTTTTCCTACCGAGGGAAAGATTTTGGTGAACTAGTGGGTACCAGGAAAAAAGCTGGTAAAAATTGCTTCATTGAAAGCGCTAAATTTGCCCATTTAGCTGATTTACATAGCAGGGTTCATCAGAATGAGTAAAACCAGGTTGCAGACAGCCCTGTGTGCGTGAACACAACCATGCATCGACTGCCTTCAAAGCAGATGCTTCTTGCAGTTTCAGCAGTCTAAATATTGGGTTCCCTTCAGCTTCCCACCGCTTTCTGGCCCACAGGGAACTGTATGATCAAAGTCCCTTGCTGGGACTGTCTTGGTGTGGGACCAAAAACACAGGTCCAAGGGCTCCTAAGATGTGATCCGTGCACTTTGGCCCATCACAGCTCCTTGCCTGAGCAAGGCCTCTCATTAGATCCAACGGGGTCTCGTTTAAGAGGGAGCTTAATCTCCAAAGAAGTGATCTGGTAGGGTTCCCCCCAGTTAAACTGGTTGATTTTCCTGTCCCTTCCATGTCTGTTGTCCTCTGTTCCTGCGTTTCTTTTAGCATATGAAGTGCAACCACCTCCTTTGTTGCAATGGGCAGGTCTCATATGGTCTCTCAGGGGAATGAGCTTCACACAGCATTGCTTACTCTAGTTATTTAAAAATCATGAGTTTACCACCCGAGGAAACTGAAGAATACGAGCTGGAAATGCTTTTTGTTTGTTTGTTTTCTGGTTTCTGAGCTGTGCCCATCTCACCAACTGTGAGTGCTTAAGAAATGTGCCTCCAAAGTGGAATGCACCTACTGGTCTTAGATCCTGTTTCATGTCTATGTACACATATCCACCCTCCACTTATACCACTTCTAGAATGAGCTGAATTGTATTTTGGAGGGTCTTCTCTCCACACGCTCTCTCAAGGAGGCACAGACTGACCATCTTAGCCTTGGATGTCTCAATTTCTGCTAGAAGACTGGTGTCTCATCTCAATTGGTAGAGGATTAAGGATTAGTGGAGGGTTTTAGGTTGTTCAGACTACAGAGGAAAGAGAACCAAATCCCAGGCCCCATCCCAAGCCTAGGAACCAAATCCTGCATTTGCCCTTGCTCATGGGAGAATGATGGCTCCTTTGGAGACTCAGGTTTGTCATTTTGCTAAATCAGTTTTAAGCCTCCCCAAATTCAAGCACAAGACTGTAAATCCTTGGGTAATATTCCCCTTGGCCTCAAGAGAAGAAATAACCACAGAGAAATAGCAATATTTATCCTATGAAATGTAGAGGGAATCACTAATACTTGTTACGTTGTATTGTGATAAGATAGTCTAAAATACCATTAACCTGCTGTCCCTTGGCAAATGGTTTTGTGTTTGGGTGCCCATCAGGATTAGCACTTCAAACTGCACTCTTGCCTTTCCTTCACACCTCATGAAGAGGTCTAGTTCCCCTTGAGAACTGTCTTGCCAAAGCTGCTTCTTCATTGGGGCAACTCGTGGCTAGTAGAGGGCAAGTAAATCACTGGAGTCGCCCTGCAAATGCCCAGCAAACACAGCAGATGAAGGGCATCTCCCCAGCGTCTCATGGTGATGCTCAGTGTGGCTCGGAATCCCAATTTCATTTCTGGTCTTGGAACCCCGTACCACCCATCAGTGAACCGGGCATGGGTCTGAGACAACAAATATAACCTACAGTGGTTATAAGGCTGGGTTTAAGACTCTGTCTTGGCAGAGTGGTGGCTCTGACTCCAGCTCCTCCAGATTTAATTAACAGGGTAGTTGAACTGTGCTGCTAGCTGGCAGCACGAGTGATTATCACCTTCAGAAGCTCTGCTGATGGTGGCATGTGCATTTGTTATACCTAATACCTCCCTCACAGGGACATTACGGAGGATTATTTCGTATTTAAGAGGTGCTGCGTGTAATTATTTCTGCACTGCTTTGCAAACCATTTGTTTCTGCTATCTCCTCGGCCGTTACTTCTCTTGCATCCGTCCGTGCGTTTTCGGATTGCATAAGGATGCGAAGAGAAAGTGCTGAGGGCTCCTCGGGCTGCTCTGCTTGCCTGGCCCTGCCTGTGGACAGACAGCAGATGCAAGCAGGAAAGTTGTTAGGTCTGGGTCAAGACGAGATGTGCAAGCCAGGGATGACACCTGGGGCTTCATGATGCCGTTGCTCCTGCATATTTTGTTTAATAGGATTAAAAACAAAACAAAAACAATAAGAGTTTTTAAGAAGCTCAGGTGTGCAAAAGACTGCCTAAATTGTGGGTCTCCTGTCCTGGGGCAGATGCTCGGTGTAGAGGCACCTCTAATGGTTCACTTGACCAGTCTCATCCTTCAGCTCCAAACTGCCTGTCTAGTGTAAGAGCCCCAAAGTTTTGCCATGATGCCTGTAAATTCTCCAGGAAAGTATGAATTAATGCACTGCACTGAGCCTAGGGCCCGTATAAGCAAGGATCTCGAGGGAGATAAAAGCCGCTGCCAGATGTTTTCCAAAAAATCCTCTGCTATGGATATTGTTCACACCTCATTTCTTCCTCATTCCCACCAGTTTAGCTGTGTTCTCGTAGCAATTTGTGCTGGGGGTTGTAGGCAGTTTCTCTGTAGCCAGTTTCTCTGTGCACACAGATAGATTATGAGGCTGGCCTATTGAAAAGGGGTCTCTGCAAATATCCATGACCTTAATCCCTGTTCTCAAAGGTGGAAGGTGTTGAATTCATGCCTCGCAGTCAGTGGAAGATGGTTTCTTAGAGCAGAGAATATTTTCTTGCCCTTGAGACATTTCAGACGGACAAAGAAACACCTTGCATTGCACAGAAAGTCAACAACCTTTAAAAAAAGAAAATCTGCGAGCCAATAGCCTGCAAGAGAGTAGTTTAGATAACTGACCTTTCCCCTTCTCTAATAGGTTGAGACTTCTGTTTCTTCACTTTGAGAAAGAGAAACCAAGCCAAAGCAGAGTTTTCATTAGTATGCAGTTCATTTTCGAGCGCAAAAGTCACTTTGAATCAAAAAGGCAATGATTTTCCCCCAGTGCTTTTTGAAGGTGGAAAGGTATTAGTCTAAATTGACATTTACCTATGAGTCCCTCTGATTTTGGCTAATTGACCCGTCCTCTATATTTTTTTATTTTTCTTAATTTATATTTTTCCCCTCTCCATCAGAAGGCGGCAGCCGGGTGCCTCATTCCCACCCCGTCCCGGTGCGCGGTGCCGCGCCGTGACGTCCGCGCTCCTCTCTTCCAGGCGCTCCCTTTCAAAGGTCTCAGCATCCCCATGCTACCTCCTGCCGGCACTTCCACCTGGGTCCCCAAGCTCAGCTCTCGGCCAGCTTCACCCTGCCTCCTGCTGTGCAGCCCCAGCCGGGGCTGACACCCCACATGGCCCCCACGCACCAGCACAGCAGTCCCCTGCACCAGTCCCTGGCACCGGTGCCAGCCCTGTCCCTCCAGGACGTGGCGGGACCCTCCTTCCTACCTCAGGCACTACACCAGCAATACCTCCTCCAGCAGCAGCTCCTCGAGGCACAGCACCTCCGCCTCATGCCCCATCCCAGGTAAGGGTGTTTCGTGCACGGACAGATGGAAAATTGATTTTCCAGGGGATATCCAGCAGGCTGGGGGGAGTCTCTTGTGCTCCTTGCTCCTGCAAGGCATCTTTGGCCAAGAGTGCAATGCTAGCATGGTACTTGCTGAGTGTGGAGGGACTTCAGCAAGTTGGGCTGTGGACATCCAAAGGACTTTTGCCAATGGCTCTGGCTATGTCTTTTGCGTGGAAATTAATGCTGTGAACATCTAATTTATCCCAAGTTAACTACTATTGTCACCAATAGGAGAATAATGACCACAACGCCTTGGATTTGTAGAGAACCTGCCCTAGTTCGCAGAAAAAGCAGTAGACTGAATGCACAAGCTAAACTATTATAGCTTTTGTTTCAAAATCACATAAGATATTTCACCCATGTGTCCCATAAGTATTTGGTTTTGTACATGAAGAACTCGCCACTCTGTTCTAGACTTCCTGACTGTGCTCTGGCTGCATGAGGAGTGAAGGATGCTGTTGATTTTCTGAAGCATGTTCAGTCAAAAAAGCAGCCTAAATTCGCACTGGGCTGATGATTGCAAAGAGAATTGCTGTTTTTCCACAGAGGTGGAAATGGATGTCTGGTCTTGTTCTGAGTACACTTCTTGAGTGAGAGATTTAAATAATAAGTAGGATAGGAAGATGTTTTTGGAAACACGTGGAAGCTGCTTGTGGGTTGTCCCCAGGGATCAAGGGCTGGTGAATGTTCCCTTGTGGTAATGCTGCACTTGGGAAGGGTGCTGCAGGGGGAAAAGTCTTTCTTTCCCTATGCTTTCTGTCTGCAAATCATGCCTTCTCATCCTTATTTTGTTTTGCATAAGCTGGATTTTAGGTGGATTTAATGATTAGTTAATAA
>JAWLRI010000957.1:2007955-2023146 GCA_034781795.1 Crypturellus tataupa | reverse complement strand
GAAGAGGCGAAAAAGCAAAATCCTGTTTACAGTCAGAAGGGTTGCGCTCTTTGCCTCAGTCGCATGTACTTCCTTTCCTTGTGTTTACAGTGTGTTGCAAATTTAGAGACGCCTAAAAAAAAAAAAAAAAAATTGGGAATGAAATGAATGAAGCAATAGGGAGACGCTTCGTTCCTGCTTTTCTGCTGGTGCTGGACACTTTCTGTAGGGGCACAATATAGACATGCATTCTCTTTCTTTTATTTCTATATCTTAATGAAGTAGCTTGACATACCAAATCCTACGAAGGCAACGGGCTGTCTTGACGATTGTAATTTTTTTGTACCCCTTTCTCTTGTGAGCCTCGGTGGTCCTTGCTGGCCCTCTGCGTTGTAGCCCTACGGCGTGGACCCTTCCGTGCCAACATGGGACACCATGTCAACCCATGGCCATCCTTGTCATGATGGGTGCACCATGGTGCAGATCTGCCCGATGGGTTTGAGAGCAGCTAGGCTCTATGTTTGTTGAAAGAGATGATTATAGGGATCCACCCCCATAGTTGTGCTTTGGTGGATCCCTTGGAAATCACGCCAGGAAGGCCATGAGGACCCTTCCTCCGCAATGCAAAAGCACAAGACGATGCACTAACTAAAGGCCGTTGTCCAAAAAGGAAAACCCAACCTAGCAGAATTTGTGCAAAATTCTCAGTGCCACAGACCTTCCCGCACATCCCTCTTTCCTGGCTCCCAAAGGGACAAGCAAGCAAGGGATTTTGGAAGCCTATTATTACTGTTATTATTACTTTTAATCCACTCCGGCTCATGGGCTGCTGTGGCAAATCTCTCAGAGCAGCTCTGATAAGAGGATGGGAGGGGAAAAAAAAGGGAGAATTTGTGTAGTTGGTGGGAAAATGATGATGATGTGAGCATCCCAGGAACACCCAGGAAGGGAGTTTTAAAGGCAGTTTTAAAGGAGGGTTTGCTGCTTTCTAGGGGGGCTGGACTTCAAAACCATGTCAGAGTACACACATATCTCTACGTATACAAACACACTTTGCATATATATACACACACACATACACACACACAGATATTTCACTCGGTATCCATATGGAAACTAGTGTGATGATTTAAAAGGAGGCAAATGCTAATTTATCTTGATATAATTGTGCACAGAGTTAGGCATTAGCCCCTGAAGTGCCAAGGGAACGGGTCTGTGATGCACAGACTGCAGACCACCAGCCCCAGGACCGAGCAGCAGCGCGGTTAGAGCCAGCCCTCCCTCCTCTACCCGAAAACCCTCCAGAGAATCGAACCAGCTACAGAAAAACCTTTTTTTTTAATATAATGCTTTTTTTTTTTTTTTTAAATGTAGTAAGAGAGCAAAAGAGAGGCGCAGAGGAACAGGGGAATTAATAGAATTATTTTTAATTTTAAACACTTGTGGAGGGGAGGGTTTCTACTTCCCGCGAGCCCCCGTTTCGCTCTCGGGATAGCAAGGAGTCCCTCAAGACGAGTCTCCGCGGGGAACGCTGGGTCTCGCTCCAGCATCAGCAGATGCAAACGGCGTTACAGCCGCTATTAAACCACTGCTAGCGCCCAAGCAGGGTAGGTTATTGCTCTCCACATACACTGTAAGCCAGGCTGTCCCGGGGCGCTAAGCAGGGGAATGAGTTAGCAAATCCAAGCCCTCACTCCGGACAAGCCGCGCGGTGCGGAGGAGGCACCTCCCAGCCTCGCGGGCGTTTCTTTTCTTTATTTTTTCCTTTTTTTTCCTTTATTTCTATTTTTATTTTTAAAAAGCCTATGCGAAAGTATTACTCTTTGCCTAACGAACAAGCACAGTTTTTAAAATTGGTGAAGAAAAGCACCAAACTCCCAAGGTCTCGTGTGAATGGCGGGTGCCGCGGTGCGTGAGAGCTTGCAGCGTCTGGAGTAGCGTCGGTGTGTCCGGTTCCCTTGCGTTCAAACCACCCGTGCGAGTAGATTGCGGTTAATAGAGTGAGTTCAAAACAGAAAAAAAAAAAAAAAAGAAAAAAATTCTCTAGAAACAAAACATCGATAGTTTACAGGGTTTTGTGAGTTTAAATGCCTTATATTTAACAATCATAATTTATGACTAACTTGTAGATATCGTGGGTTCTTATTTAATTATTTTTATAGTTTTTTGCATTTTTAATTATAATTTATTTATTTAGAAATTAATACTTTTTATTACTCCTATTACCTCATTTTTGCATTGTTTCTGAGAATGGAATGCTTTGCATGCATTGGTACTTAAAAATTAAAAATGGTGTGTGTGTGTGTCAATGCTTCTCTCGTCAAAAAAAAATCAGGGTGTGTGACTACAAACTGTATTACTGTGGTGCTGTTACCTTGGATACATTCCATAAAAAAATGCAAACTTTTTGATTCTGTATGCCGTAACCTAGTGGAAAACTTGCAATATAGTGACGGTGTTTAGCACATATATATGAATATTATTTGCACTCATAATCAAACTCCAGTGATCCTTCTGCTCGCCTCCTGTTGTGTCGAGGGCGAGGAACGGTGCTCCAGGGGCTCGGGCTGGCCATACTGGAGATCCCCATCAGTGGTGGCCTCAAAAGGCTCCCATATAACAACATGTATAGGAGCCGTGTTGGAGGCGGGACAGAAACCCTTGGAATATTTTAATCTTTAAGCCATAGCTGCCTGCTTGGTCAGCACAGCCAGATAGGGTGGGATGCACATCTTAACCCACCCCACGTGGGCTTGGATGCAAGTTTTATTTGGGAGGTCGGAGGGCGCCAATGTGCCTGTACCTTAATTTTTGTTTTCATCTTTGCCCCTTCAGGGTGCTGCTCCGCTTTGTCCACCTTGTCTCACCCCGTGGTTAAAACCCCTCCGTGATCCCCCCTCCTTGCTGCTTTTTAATGCTCCTCCCTATAGTCTGGACTACAGATCCACGTTGGTCGTTTTCCCCTCCACCCAGCAAAGACACCGCAAAAGGGATACACAAAGCAAGGAACGAGCAAGCAAAAATCCTCGCCTTCAAGGGCAGGGGCTCGTGGAAGGATCACCCACATTTTTTGTACTCCTACTGCTGTTCTGTTGTGCTGTGCGACATTTTGCTACATAGACTATTTTATAGAAGAAAGCTAGAAAAAAATATTTATTATTAATATTAAAGCAATAGTCTATTGAAGAAATTGATGAAAAAATACATTAGAAATTGTGTAAATGCTTAGATTCACTTTTGGTGGATTTTTTGTACTTTATTTATAACTAATAAAATGAATTGCATTGCTAACTATACACCAGTGACTTGGTTGGGCACTCACTGTCTCTTTATCTATCCCCCTTGTACTCCCTGTGGTTACTTGTCTTTCCATCCCCATTGGAGGTTTGATGAACCCTGTGAGGCATCAGCTGTGCTTTAACCCCACCAATGTCCAAGCCCAAAACCCTTCTGGCAAAAACAGTCTTTTTAGGATGAAATACTTGATTTTTGAAGCGTTTCTGCCTCCTCCCGAGTGGAGCAGCACTTTGGTGCCCGAGGACACATTCCTCCTTGTGCATCGCCCAGTGAAAAGCAGTGATTTGTGACCAAATCCTTGTTTCTTTGAGAGCAAATAAATCCTCCTTTCACTGTTTATATGTTTGAACTTGGAAAAAAAAATACTTTCAGCTGATTTGCGCATATGGAAGGGACATGCGGATACCCTGGGGCTGCTGCCACCTGGGTGCTCATGGCACTGTGCAGGTTAAGCCTTTAAATAACTTGGGATGCTACCAGCTCGAGCTGAGGTCCTTGTGCATCCAGTTAATGCCTCTGTTTGGTGATCTGGCACCAAAATTACTTTCTAGATCCTGCCTGGAAATTGCCTGTGAAAGACAGATTCATCTTCTGTTTGCAACCCACGTTGCCTCAAGGATATTCCAGAGGGTCCTCCTGGATCTACCATCCTCCCCATGGAGAACCATGTACCTCTGTGCTGTATTTTTTTAATAACTAAAGCAAGGGAAATTTACTGCAAAACCCAACATGCATCCTCTGCAGCCCTGTTTAAAGGTCTGTGTGGCCTGTGTCTGGCTTGGGCTATGCAGCTGGACTAAAAACACCTTGCAGAGAGGCAGCTGCTGTCACAGGACGTTGCGTTGGTGCAGCTGGGGATTGCTGGCCCCTCCGGGGCCCAGGGATGCAGCACTTTCAGGCGATATTAAACTATTGTTAGAGGAAATTTTCACCTCTCCCCCATTATAAAACTCGCTAAAGATGATGATGTTCTGGCAAGGGCCCAAAGGCGCTGTCTGTCTTCCCTGCAGCAGCCTCTTGGGGCTGGGAAGATCAACCTCAAATTGAGCCTTGTGGTGCCCAGATGGCCTCAGGCTCCTGCTCACAGCTGCCCAGTCCTGGTGCTGAGTATCGAATTTGCTCTTGGTTTTCATGGGGCATCTTCTGCACGTTAAAATGGACCTCTGTGTGCAAGGATGAGGTGAGGGAGATCACAACCTGGATTCTTCTCAGCCTTGGGTTATTCCATCTCCATCACTTGTATTCACCAACAGCACCAAAGCCACATCCCCATGGTGCTACCACCTTTACTCTTGCCTGTCATCCCCACTTAAAAAATTTAACTAAAGACACATGCATTAAAACCATATCCATGAAGAAATATAGTTGATAAAAACCTATAAGGTCAGGGCCTTTCCCTAGCATGCAGCTTTGGGGTGCTTCACCCTGCAGGTAGGAGCTCCCTGAGCCCTGCAAAAGGCGCAGCACAAGGACAACTTTGCCTCCTTTTTTCACAAGTTCTCTGCTTGGCCAAGACCGTGTTGCTTTTAGCAGCTTAATGCAAATCCATCCCTTGGAAAAATTCCATTTGGCCTTGTTGCTTTCGTGGCATTGGTTGTTGTAGCAACAGAAGGGCTCCCCGGAGCCAAGGTGGAGTTGTGCTTTGCACAAGCAAGGGGCACTTTAAAAGTCTTTGGGGGGAAAAAAAAGCATTTTTTCTTCCATGCCCTGCCTAGGTCCTCCTCCTGGGAGGCATTAGCTTTGCTGACTCCCTATTAGCAAAATCCCCTCAGGCCTTTTTTGGGAAAGCATTGCTTCCTGAAAGATCAATACTATTCCCAAGCAACCTTAGGAAGGGCACAACATGCACGCAACTCTTCCTGCCCAGGGATGGTAGATGCTTTTAACATGAAACCCAGGATTTTCAATCCCATTGGCCATCAGTGCAGCAGTTACAAAACTGTGATGCAGCAATGCACGAAGGGTGAGACCAAAATCACACATTCCTTCTTCAACAGGACCTTGATGCATGGCTCTAGGTACCTCTCTACCAAATTTTTGTGCTCCCAAGGGCTGGGAACAGGTAGAGATGTTGTCTCCAGCCTTATGCTGCCCCTTATGTTGCAGGACAATGGTGGATTTAAGAGCCAAAGTGCTGCAATGTGCTGTGCTGTGCTTTAAAGGTTGTGCTCGGCTCCAGGTGGGCGCTCAGCGGAGCCAACTGGAAAAGTTAGGACAACGGAATTCCTATTTCTCTGCAGCACAAGCTTTTTGTTAAAAACCTGACAAGCCTATTGACAGGAAGGTCCTTCATAGGTTGCTTGGGATGGGAGAAATGGTGGGGAGGCCCAAAGCTTGACCTTCTTGTTTGAAAACACTCATTGGGGAATCACTGCTGGGACCAGACAACCGGCCCATCAGGGCCCCAGTAACGTGTCTGCAGGTATGGGTGCCCTCCTCCTCAACCCGGTTCAGGCCCTGCTCCAGGATCATCAGCAGTAAAGGGGACAACACACACCGAAGGACTATTACTATTCCCATGAGTGCTTTTTGTAGTCATCCTTGAGGTTGGGTCATTCAAGCAACTTGCACTTCAAGATCATGACCAATCTTTTCCCACGACCAGGTAGGTAATGGACAGCAGGACCAGCACAGCAACATCCCCAAATTGATGCCTATGCATCAATTGCTGAATGCTGGGGTGGTGGGATGAGCTGGTGGGCTCGGTGCATTTAACCCCTTTTCACACAAAGTGCTTGTTTAAGAGCTGCCTCGTTATCCCGCAGCATCCAGCGCCGTCTCATTAGTGCAGCTTCCTCCTCCTCACTCAACACAGCTGTCCCACTGGAGGCAGTGAGGATTTTTCCAGCTGGTGAGCAAAGCCTAGAGCAGCTCTCCGGAGATGGGACTTCGGGATTAATGATGTTTTAATGATGCTTAAAGAGCTGTTCCTGTTGTTACCTGTGGAGAGAGGCAAGCACCTGGGAAGAGCGTGCCTATGGAGGGTCTTATTGCCACTGAGAAATCCCTCCCACCATGAAAAATTAAATAGAGATATCTCACGAAATAAATAAATAAAACGAATGGCAGATGCTCTGAAAGAAAGGGATTGGTATTCAGGCCATATAGCAAAAAAGTATCCTGAGGCAGCTTAGAGTGTAGTCAGGCAGCTTTCTTGAATGGGGAATTGATTAGCTCTTAGGTTCTTTGCTAACATATTCCTGGGAATTGCATCAGCTGCTCTCGGATCATGGTGCCTCCGCACTAGAGCTGTCCCAATTCTGCCCTCCTCCATGAGCCAGGTCCAGCATAGAGGGAAAAGACCTGCTTAAATCACATCACTCAAGACCCTTTCCCAAACACCCCTGCAGAAAGTCCTGTTGCTTTCAACACGTTACTGCATCAGCTCCATTTTCTTTCTATTCTTTCTTTCTATTGTTCTTTTTTTCCCCTCCTACTTTCTATTTTTCTCAATTTTCTGAATCTTTTTCTTGTCTGAAAGGGAAGTTCATCAATAGTGGAGGCCACTTTGAGCCTTGGCAGTGCAGGGTGGTGAAAGCAGGGGACAGATTGCGCCCAAAGACTGCACAGATATTTTATAGATCTGCTGTTTGTGGCTTCTAATCATAATTATGAAAGAAATGTATTTCATTCACAATTTTATGGGCTGTTTAAAAAAAAACAACAGTATAATTTTTACAAAATGTTGACCCAAGAGCCACATCTTGTTACTAAAAAAACCCCTCCGGTATAAAAAGCAATGTTTTAAAAAGTAAAATGCTCTATAAAACTATATAACGTGGAAAACATCCGTGGAGAAGGGTCTAAAAACCCTCCCGCTCAGTATCTAGGGAAGAGCTCTCTCCAGATCAAGCCATCCCCCCGGTTTTCATCCAGCCACTTCCCACAGGGAAATATGGTGGTGACGCCGGTCGCCGAGTTGGTGATCTCCACCCGCTCCACGAGCCATCCGGGCGCCAGCCCGCTGTTGTCGTGCTCGATCCGGACCTTCTTCAGCTCCCCCATGTCCAGCGTCTCCAGGTAGAAGCGGTTGGTTTTGCCCCGCTCGAAGAGGTTCCTGAACTTGTGCTTCAGCGCCCGCTTCCCCGAGTCGCCGTTGAGCCCGAAGATGGTGATGAACACGTTGGCGTCGGTGCCGGCCCCCTTCTCGAAGCCCGTCACCACGATGGTCTCGTACCGGACGGGCACCAGGCTGCGGGCCTTGCTGGCGAAGCTCTCGGTGACCTTGGCACACTCGAAGACTTTGTAGTCCCGTCTCTTGTAGCGCAGAGGGATTTTCGTGTTGCACCTGAAGAAGTACCTGCAGGAGGGAAATTCGCGGTGGGTTAAGGGCATGGATGGGCTCCCTATGGCGCATGTTGGCCAACCACATGTCATTTTGGTACTAACACTAGAGCTTCTGATTCTGAAGACGGTCCCGATTGAATGTTGCAGCTGCTGGAAAATCCAATATATCCTGGAGGACACTGATACACGCTTGGAGTTGAATTTGGGCAGCTGTCACCCCTTTTGCCCATGAAATGGCATGGCCATGTACAGAAGAACCAAGGCAAGGCAATCAGCTGGCCTGGCACGTAACGCTGCCCCTCTTGACTGTATTTAAACTGATTTTGGAGCAGGGTTTCACCTACACTGCTGCACTTTGAGGGGAGATATGCAACGATCCTCACCAGTAGCATAGGACAGGATGAGCCAAGAGTTAGGCAGAAGGGTCAAAAGGCACCATGGAGGATTGGAGGTTTGTATATCCCCATCTAGACGTGTCAGCCCATCCCGAGAAGGCAGGAAAAGCATTAAACCCTAAAGCGATGGGTACCAGATGCTGAAAACCCTCCATGCTGCAGTGCTGCCTGTGATGATGCAAAGAGCCCACAGCATAAATCACTGCATGCTGGCACCCGGCCAGGGCTGGAGCACTGTTCTCTTCATGATGCATTTCATTTCCAACATTTCATTTCCAATGATGCAGATCATTTCCAAACGATTCCTCCCTCCCGCTTCCTCCCGCTTCACCAAGCTGCATCAGGCCCTCCGGGAGGAGCGATGCTCCGTTGCACGTGTGTGAAATAACCACCTGAAGGAAGAGTGACTGCAACCGGAGCAGCACTGCTTTCCTGAAAACCTTACTGTGTTTTGGTGCATTCTGCAGCCAGGAGAAAACTCCCCTTGCTCTGCAAATCAGCTTTGTAAATGACAAGTTCTGGTATTTTAGGGCCAGGAAAACAACTATGTGAAAATAGAGAGGGGGAAATTGCCTGACGCTGCAGTTTATTTTCTGGATGACATAATATCTGGTGTTTTGGTATGATGATGAAGCATTACAGTCTGTGGAATTTGGGGGAGAAGAAAAATGATTACCTTTCTGGCCCTGCAGTTTGATTTACAAAAAAAACCCATCTAAATATATCCTTTTCCATGCTAGCAGATCAAGCACCAAAAGGAAAAAAAATATCATTGAGAACTATTGTTAGACCAATCTCATAATTCTTTTAATTTGTACGTTTGTCAAGTGTACTGTCTCAGCAGAGATCTCCATGCTCCCAATGCGCCTGATGCCTGGATTTGATTGCACAGTTGGGTATTAAGGGTCCTAGATTTTTCCCCACCAGGAGAAAAGAACATGTTTGAATATATAATTGACTGAGTTTTCATTCAGCAAATAGTATTGTGGCTCTTCTGCTGGCTGATTAATTTGCTAGGAGAGACTCTTAGCATTAAAAAAAAAAATCACTTCAAGGATTTTTTTTCTCAAACACCCAATTGTCTCAGCTGGTACAAAGCCCTTAGAGTTAAATTCTTTAGCAGCGATGGAAATATCTTGGAAAAGAAAAGAAATCCATGGATGGAATGGATATTTCCTCTGAAGGAGAGTTTGTTCTCCAGGTGGCTGCTCCCCTCTGGTTCCTGTGTATTCCCTGTGCTAACGTAGCCCATGGGCCTCACCAGGGCTCAGAGCACTGGTCTGGGAGCTAAAGTGCTCAGAGATTTCCTGGGATGTTCAGGCAATGTCAGCCTTCAAGTATAGATGATTTCAGACATATTCTAGCCAGAACAAGTGAACACTTGTGATTTGGTAGCTAACTACGACCTTTCAGACCATCCTAGACTTTGGTAGCTAACTACAACCTTTCAGACCATCCCAGATTATCTCTCTCATCCAAAGTGATCGAGTTGGAGGTTCAAGCCTTTTTTTTCCCCAGGAGTTGTTTTTGCAAGTTACATAGAGGTCAGTCTGTGCAGAGTATCCTACAATCCCCTTTAAATTCCAGTTAATAAGCCATTTTTTGGATGAGTTTTGCACCAACTCTAAACTAACATCTCAGCTTGCAAAAAATATTGATACTAACTTTGTGCAGCTGTACAAGCAGTGCAAGAACCTTCTCTACCAACTCAGAAACTGGACAACCAAACGAGGCCTCTATACATCTGAGACCAAACAACTTGCCCTTAGCTCCCAGAAAGAAACTGGTGAGACTTTCCAGCACTCTGTAAATAGGAAATTTTGCAGGAAGATGCATGCAATTCTCCTCCATGTCCTCCCCAAGTTGCGCCTTGCAGATAAGAAGACACTTACTTGTTTCCAAGCTCCATCTCTGTTACGATAATCTCTTGGACATGCCAGTACACATCAGCTTTTGCGGATGACTTTTTCCCATCTTTTGGACAGTGACCAACGCAGATGGCTGCAACATCACCAACATTCTTTGAAGAAAACTGAAATGTGTCTCTTGACGCCCTACAGGAAACAGGGAACCATTTCAGTTAGTATCTTGAAGGCTGGCACTCGCTTGTCTCATATGGACATTAAGTAATTTGCACATGGCAGTGGAAGAAAGAGGATAAGCATCCTTTTAAAACCATTTGATTTAACCCACAATCATTGAACACAAAGTATAATTTCCATATTTAAATTCAGTATTTTTCTCTGATTAGGGGTGATGCTTGAAATTACTGCCACTAGGACTCTCCAGGATAAACTTGAGCTGTTCCACATACAAAATCAATTTGCCTCATTATAGATAAAACTAAAGAATGACTAATTTCCTCCCCAGCATTCATTCATTCACTCTTGACAGATACTGTATCTGCTACACGTCTACCCACCATAGCGGTTTGAAATGTGCTGGTTCAGCCACTCTTCCTGCTTTGGAAGCCCAGCTTGAAAACAGCTTAGTTAAACAATAAGTCTCTGTCAAACCCTTGGCTGGCTCTCCCGTCAGGTCCTCTATATATTTTTTAGGCTTGTCTCCTTGGTCTGGGTCGTTACTCCAACCTACCTCCAAGGAAGGATGGTGACTAATGCATCAGAGGATGGTGTCTCCACCTCTGTTTAACTCTCCATCAGTTGAGTGTCAGGTGGAAGTGCCTCCCAATCTGTCACATTTCACATGAAATCTCAGTCATCCAGAGCCCAGGTCAGCTATATATATTTTTTTCCTTCCTTTACAGAGCCTTAAGAAAGACATTTCCTCCCTGCAAAGCAGCCGAACACCAGCAGCGTCGGCAGCTTTGGATAGATCCTAACAGCACACTGTCTCCATGAGCAAAGCGGGATCCCCACGTCACATCTGGAGCGCTCCGGCCCCACACGGCAGGAGGAATCTCCCCCTAGATGTGCCTCCAGCTCATCCATCACAAGGTTGGCATTTGGTTCCCTTCACGCGACGCTGATCTTTCCGCCCTACCCCCTTCCCGATCCATCTGGAGAGTCAGATCCGAGCGGCTCTGACAACATTTAGCCTCCAACTATTTTTACTCTTTCTCTGACTCCTACTGCCAGCGAGATGCTGCAAAAGGAACTAAAACCACCTCCAGCTTCCTCCTGTTCCTCCCAGCTCGAAAATCACAGTCTCCCCTTAGGCTCACCAGGAGCCCTTTTGCGTGTGCTAATACAAAAGGACACACACACATTTGTCATCTGCATTTCCTTTACCAAATGCCATTTTTTTTCCCCACCACGTTTAAACCTGGCTATCAGAAGATAATTTTACATGCTCCTTTCACTCCCTTCCTTCACTCATTTGACATTTTGCAAAGAGGATAGGAAACAGCATGGTAAAAATGCAATCCTATTAGACTGCCCTGGTGAAGAGATGGAATTCATGGAAAAGGCACAGTTGGCGAGGAGGTCTTCTAGCCCATTCCCCACTCCCATTACCTTTCAAATCTCCTTTTCTTGGAGGAGTTTTCCATGAGGAATTCTTTCGAGCGACCCATCTTTCCTTCTAAGATGATCCAGATGTTTTCCTTGGTCTCTGCATCCTCTCTGTCGCTCGTTACTGTTACGATCTCATAGGCTTTAAAAGCATAATTAACACACATGTTAAGCAGCAGAGGAAGAGCAGATGGCCAGAAAGATCTCTTTATTTGACTGTCATTTTGGCTAAAAAAATCCTCTTCCTAATATTTATCACAGCACACAAGAAAGCATTTACAAAATAAGTGAGACTTCTGACTTCTGCCTGTCTGAGTACATGAAGAATATGAGTATTGCTTGATGAGCGAGCAGATGGAGCTGCTCTTGAACAAGCCGTGTACATCTCCCTGCTGTGTTATCATCTCCCTATTTGAGATGTCCCAAATCCTTCTGATTTTTGTGCAACTGTTCCTAATACTAAGGTTGCTTACCCTTATGGGCATTGTGAAGACACCTATATGTCCATCAGGACGTGCTATGGTGACACCAAGGATGTGTGTAAGTCCTCAAGAGAAGCAAGATAGGAACTGTAGGGTTGCCTTTTAGCAGGGGTAATGTGAAATCACCCTGAAGAAATGGGATTCTTGGCTTTCCAAGACTCTCTTGAAGCAGAGCATCGCTTTTACAGGAGTGCTGAGATGTGCTTAACTTGTCAGTGCAGCTAAATAATACCTCTCTTTCCCTTCCTCACCACATTAGACTACAGTGCCATTACCTTGGGCTCGGTGGAATTATCCTGAGCAGAACCAGGGCTTTGGAGTGTTAAGCTCAGCCGTCGTATTCATCTGGGATGTGTGAGCCTGTAGCCCAGAGCATATTAAGGAGGAAGCTGGAGCAATGCTACTTGCAAAGCTTTAAGAACCGAACTTATTTTCCACCTCAAAGATTTAAGGCCATTATTTCTAATGAGAACATAACCATGCACCCTTATGGCTTACTGTGGATTGAACGGCTACAGATGGGTCCCTCTTACATCTCAACCTCGAATGAGACGTTTTTCTTCCCCATAAATCCTGATTTGTTTCTTTCTTACCACAGTGCTACACTTCAGAAGGAAATGGTGCTTTCAGGAATTCAGCCTTGAGATCCTGTGAACGTAAATCCTGTATGGGAACCATATGCCATTGTGGTCTTATGGCCTAGGAGATCCCTTAGGAAATGCCACAAGTTGTCTCTGCACTTACCGGTCCGTTCCTTCAGTTCCAGGATGTTGTTATTGGCACAAGCCAGTTCTCTTATGAGCTGCCCGTCATCTTCACCCTTAGCCAGCCAGCGATCACACTGGAAGCGAAAGGTCTTGTCCATAGCGGAGTCCGTCACGTCAATATATTCCAGGTGCCAGCCTGGTGCAATTCCTTTATAGTAAATGGAATAATAATTATAAAAGGGTGGATATTTCCACATCCTTTGGATAAGTAGATGATACGCTCCTTCCCAGAAGCACCCTGCTGGTGCTGGAAATGTATTTATTTCAGATAATGTCACCAGTGAGCTCTTCTGATAAGCAATGCTAATCAGCTCAAGACCATAATTTGATCCTCCTTTCTAGACTTTCTAGAGTTAAAGTCCTTCGTTGGAAACTGCAGAGTTTTAAAAGAGTGCACAAATAAATATCTTTTTCCCATTCCCATCCACCTAACCACCATCCCTCCATCCGTAAATCCCTGTTATTCAGACAGACATAGCAGTGTGTGCATGCTTTTGGGGACCCTTCCTGCCCTGGGAATGCTATCTGACCTCAAACTTGAGGGTTAGATATCTTTCTGTATGGTCTCAATTACCCTCAATCCTTTCACATTAGGGCAACAACAGTTCAAAATTGTTTGCAAGAGTGCAAAAAAGATAACGAGGCACATGGAGCACCTCTCCATGATTACGTTTCTAGGGGAAGACCACCAAGAGCCCTCAACGCCACATGGATCTGAAGGTCTGAAGGTAAATTATAATTTGCTCTGTATTATAGGGCTCAATCATAGTTGGACCCTGTCAGATAGCACCCATAGAAAAGCTATCCGAGCTGTCTTCCCCTCTCCAAGCATCCATGGTGAATTCACTAATGGACATGGACATGACTGGACATGGATGTGGCACTGACTGAAGTGGTATTTACTCAAGGGGAGACTGCCAGCCCACCTAGCTTTTGCCTTGGCTCCTTCTGAAGATTTGTAACTCCTCTCTATTCTTTATGCAGCAGAAAAGCAACTGGAAGAATCAAGAAAAGGGCATTTTGGAACAATTTCCCGGTTTATTTGTTGGACTAGAAGGAGCCCTTGCTGAGCTGGCGTTTCGGCAGGTTCTGACAGTTCTTCTTACAAGTCCTGTAGTTCGACAGCCAAAAGGTTATGTTCACAAAAGGAGATCTCTGCTGCCTTGTTATTTACGCCCCAGAGGCATGAGATAGCTCTTGATCTTCCAAGAACTCGCTGCTATGTGCCTTCCTCCTTGCTTTGCAAGAAATAATATTGAGCCCTGAAAAAAGCCCTTCTGAGTTAGCCAATGTCTCCTGTGGACTGGACCCTTCTATGATGTCCATGTCAGCTGTTCCTTACTGGTTACAGGCATTTTTGCTGGGTACTTTGGCTTCCCAAACCCTGTCCAGATAGGAAACCACCCCTACAAAGCACAGTCCTCACCCAAATACCCTGCTTACCCCTTAAATTCCCACTTAAGCAATTCCTTAAATCTCTGGGGTTGGAAGACACCTCTGGAGATTGTCTATACTGCCACGGAGCATCTGGCTCTGTTTTGTTTACACCCTGCACCCATCAGCTATTTATATACATTGATAAGATCCCCCTGAGATCTTATCAATGCTCCAGTCCCTCTATCATCTTCTTGTCCCTACGCTTGCTCCAGTGTGTCCGTGTATCTCTCTCCTGGGAGGACAGTGCCGCGTGCCAATGACAAGACCTTTGCAAATACCCAGCATCAGACAAACGGTTGTGGGAGTTGGATGCAATGCTCAAACTCTCATGTCCCAACTCCAACAGCAGGACCAAGGGGTTAGAGCGGGCTGGTGTACAGCATCCTTGCTAAACCTCATCAGTTAATGGCCTTGGGGCAGATCTGCTCAAGCTCCCCATGACTCCCACCATTCTTTGGATGGGGAAACTTATTCTTTGCATCTGTTTGGAAATTTATTCCAAGCATGCCAGTAGTGTCAGCCGTGAATCTTCCTGTCAGGCTCATTTCCATTTAAGCTCAATGAAAGCCTCTGCAGGATATCCATGAGAGTGCTCTGCTTCCATCAAGCCTTTAGTTAAAACAGTAGTGCATGAAAAAGGGAAATATGCCTTCCCTCTTCAGCAAGAGTCATCAGTACCTGAGGCCTGGGGGCAAATAAATTAGTGGTCTCAGCCCTGATCTGCCTTCTCTAGCCTGATCTGAGCAGCCCTTCAGCTGCCACAGAAACTTGCCCTTTTGCCACAGGGTGAGACGGGACAGTGCTGAATTTCCAGCGCCTGTTGGAGCTGAAAGCAAAGCAAGGGCAAAGTGCAGCTTTTCCTGGTGTTCCCTGCAGAAGATGCCTCTATCAGCTACGGGCTATTTAAAGAACGAGCTCTGGACTCTGTCAGGGTGTCAACCCTGAAAGCAAAACCCAGCAGGATGCCCCATACAGCCAGGGTAGTGTAAGGTAAGGAGCTGCTGGTCTCTGCTTCAAAGCGTCCTCCTGCCTGCTTTAAAGAAGTTCCTCTTCCCTGTCGCTGGAATCTTAGAA
>JAWLRI010000957.1:1972872-1991881 GCA_034781795.1 Crypturellus tataupa | reverse complement strand
AGAAAAGAAAAGAAAAGAAAAGAAAAGAAAAGAAAAGAAAAGAAAAGAAAAAAGACTTCTATAGGTAAATAATTCCATTACTGAGATACTGAGAAACTTTTAACCATTCTTCCAGAATGGTGATTTAGTCCCTAAACCGGAGGAAAAAAATGAGGCCTATATTTAGAAAGCCAGCATTTGTACAAACCTACAGATACCGATCTTGCATAAATGTAGAAGTAAATGAACCGAGATATGAGAAAAATACATAGTGCCTATCTGAGATCAGGAGATGGGGAGTCTAAAAGCGATTAAATTTGCTCTGGGAGTCTAAATATATTAGGTCGAACATCAGTATCTCAAAGTAAGCAGGAGCAGGATAAAAGACAAGTAGCAAAGTTTAAATCTAAATTTCTTTCACATAAATTCATTGTCACCAGATTTTGCTGGTGTGCTCTATATATTTAAAAAAATCAGGAACAGGTTACTTAAAAGTACAGTTATGTATTCTGTAATCTGTCTGTTTTCAAATGAATGATGACTTCTTCTCCAATCAATTTTTCTGAAGTCAGAATTAGATGGAGGCTAAATTCTTCCTTTATATACCAAACACCCACATTTTTTATAGGGAAAAATGACACCTCAAAACACTAAAGTAAGACCATAAAACTGGCACTTTGAGATGTTTCTCCAGAAAAGACAAATGCAATGTTTATGGTTTAGACTATTTGACAGTCTTTCCCACTGCAATGAACACCCCAGCACAGTCAAATTTTAGTGGAAGAATAGACAAAAGTAGGATGCAACCTGCTGGCAAATCCTCTGCAGTAAAACTTTGGTAAGGGTGGTGGTCGTCTGGGTGGTGATCCTGGAGTCCATAGGGCAGATGTTGAGGTGCATTTCATGGCAAACTAACCCCCTTGGGCAAGTCATTTAACTGCATTCCACCCAGAAATGGAGACGGGCTGGTTCACTTATTGCTGGGACCAGGTGATGTTTGGAAGAAAAAGGAGACATGTAAGGGTTGGCAATTCCCTTAACTAGCTTTTATGCTATGCAAGAAGGACTAATATGAGCCAAAGCAGGCTGATGCTGCTATTGTAGCTGATTAGTAGGAAATTTTGGGAAAGAACATCATTTGCATTCCAAATATTCATCACAGGAAGGGAAATGGAGTAGTGAAGTGATAGACTGGGTCTTCCACAACATCATTTAGTAGCTCTGACAATGAAAAAGGGGGAAAAAAAGAATGATCAAGAGCTGATGTCTCCAAGTAATGGTAAAAAGAAGTGCATTTTTGTTTTTTAAACCCAAAGTTCCCAAAGCATCTGATAAAAACCATACATGACCCTCAGCCCCTGACCCTCCTACTCCTTTCCAAAAAACAGAGCCAGGAATTTCTAACCAGTGGCACAGAGAATTTATACAAATTATACAGAGAGAGCAGGCATATACACCAAGGACAGCTATAGCTGGGGATCCTAGGAGTAATAAATGCTTTTTCCACCCAGCAAACTGTCATGCTTTGTTGCAGGAAGTTTTACATAAGGATATGCCTTTCACATGACTAATGCAAGAACAATGAAGACAACATATGTTATGATTTAAACTACGGTTGTCCTTCTTAAGGGGAGGGGGGAAACCAAGTATATTTATGCAGAACAAAACCTGAGCGTGTTGCTTGTCCAAAGCTTAACTTTACAGACAGATAGGTCTGGTAAAATCCCTATTACCTCTTACTTATAAAACAAAAAGGCTGACTTAAGGAAAATGAGGAAGGAAACTCTAAAGTTGCGATGTTGTTATTCATAAATATGAACAATTTTCCCAGGTCTGAACACAGGTTTTAGCTGATCTGTGGTGACTATCCGGGTACCTACATTTGCCCACAGCAAATGTAAACTAAATGAGACCATTTGCTGCTTAGCCTAAGGCTAAGCTCTGTTACCTCCCTTTATCACCAACCAGGAGCATTCAGCTAGCACCTACCAGGGTACGGTTGCAATGTGGTAACTCACTAACCTGAGTGACAGCATCATTAATGGCATGAAAAAATGAACCTGGATTACTTGTGCAAGAAGGAAAGGGCACCAAAACTGCAAGTAGGAGCCCCATGCATGACATACTATTGCCATGGAACATTGCAGACATCAAGCTTCTAACTGAGCGCCTGGAAAACACTTGGATGAGAAAGTCCATGGAAAGTTATTTAACAGACAAAAATGACATCCAATTCCATAAATCCCTTGAGTTACAAATAGTGGGATGCTGAGGGCTGGGGAAGGATTATATCTGCTTGCTCTGTTCTTTCTCTTCCTCAGGTATCTAATTATGGCTGGTGGTGGAAACAGCCACTGGCCTTGATGGACCCTTGATCTAACCCAGCTTTCCTAGGGAATGATAGTGATGAATGAGCAAAATGATAGTGATGAACATGCAAGAATGTGCTGATCACTCGATGATTGTGGAACGACATTCCAAACCTCACTTGCAGATGTAGAGGTGCCTTTTTGCTGGACTAAAATTCTAGTGGATATTTGGTAGCACTTTTCTGCATCCTAAATCCTGATTCAAAGAATAGGTGGCTAGGCAACTAAAATCAAAACTAGACAGTCAGGAAGTCATGCTGAAAATCCTCTCCCAGGACTTGGAATAAATACTGCCGTCCAAAGCACATAGCTAATACCAGCCAGGTGAGTATATGGGAGTCCTCAACCTTCAGGTTGGTGGTGAGGACTGACTGATGCTTCATTAATGTAAGATCATTTATTTTAGATGAAGTCTGGAAGAGAAGGCAGGGGTTGGGAGAGGCATCACAACAGCAGCGCAGGTTGAGGCATTTGTCGCAAGATGCTCCTTGACACCCGACTAACAGCACAAATGGTTGTTACTGCTCATGCCACCCTCAACGGCGCCCAGCAGCAGGGAAGTGTCAGCGTCCCTCTTGGCAGGGCACCGCGCGCTCGCCGTGTGATGGAGTGATCCTAATAACGCCAGACACAGAGCATGATTTCCACCTTCCAAAGCTCGCTACGTGATGCCAGGCTGCATTACCCCACGTGTCAGTGTCAGGTTGAGAGTGTTGAATCGCTCGGAGGCCAATACTGGCCTGTGACAAACATATTGCATTAATAGAGCTGCTGTGTTGGGGTAATGGGCTGGATGCCTCTGCTTAGAAGGAGCTTAGAAGCTGGGGACCTATTATAGCAGATCTTGTACCACCAGGAAAGGAGATGGTCTCCTGCCTGGAGAGAGACACAGGAGGCCAAGCAGAACATTTGAGGTTGCTTGGTCTGTCCTCAACTTGTATCATGTCCACAGATGTATCTGCCCATGCAAACGATGTCCCAGCCTCTCCCATCCCACCGGTATCTTCACACTGACCTTTGTTGTCATGCCAGATGCGCACTTTGCAGAGCTCTCCCAGGCTCAGCATGTCAGGGAAGGTGAACTCGTCCATCTGGTTCCTCTCAAACTTGTTAGACTTGTTGGACTCCTTCAGAGCAAGGGTCCCACTGTCCCCGTTCTCCCCGAACAGAATCAAGGACACGTTGGCATCGGTACCTGCTCCTGAAAGGACAGAGCAGGACACATTGTCATGAGTTATGCTGTCACCATGTTACCAAATGCACGGAAATGGAAGCAGCAGAGGTTGGAGGTGGCTGCAATGTCCAGGTTCCTCTGGGCACTGCCAAATGATCACTGTGAATTTGTGCAGGAATCTGCAAGGAGGACTCGTGGTAGTCAAGCCATCCCTGTAAACACAGCTGGAATACTTTGCCCTTGCATTCAAAGGATGGCGACCCCGATGGTAACCATACCCACAGAAAGTAGAATTATCTGTCTACTCCTGACGTACCACTGTGCATCCTGACATAGCTCCTGACGTAGCAAAGCATCTCATTGTTTTACAGAGGATGCCAGTGCCGTGATGCCCATTTTCCCAGGATGGCTTAGCAAGCAAAGTGACTTGTACAACGTCATCCAGCCATCTATGGAAGCACATTAAAGAACATAGTTTAACTTTTCTTGCTACAGTCAAAGTACGAGTACTTCTGCGGGCTAATTACTGAAATACAGAATTCTTTTAGGAAGAAATTGCATCCCTTCCTATAGAAGGACTAAAAGAACATGAAAAGAGGGAAAAACGAGGTATGCAGAGGAAAGGCAAAGCAACATTTGGTGTCCACGTGAAAAACTGCCTGTGTTAAACTGGGGCTAATTTGCAGCAGTTCCCTGGGAAGAACTTAAGAAGGAGGAGAAAGCATCGGGGATCCAGGCAGTTCATCTGGCAGTACCTTTTATGACCCTAAAGCTTGCTGAGGTGAGGAACAAAGCAAACCAAAGTCCATTTTCTTACTAGGAACAGGTTCCCAATTAATGCAAGGTCTCAAAAAGCAAAGAACCAACTGCTTCTGAGCAAAACCTTCCTGGCAGGAAGAGGCTTATGAAGGCCTCATGCTGTGACATTTCCCTCACAAGCAATTAGCAGGAGATTGGACAGAAAAGAACAGAGATTGCTGAATCAATGTACATTTCACCTATCTGGGTCCTTTTTTATTTTTAATTCCAGGAAACTGTCAAGCACATTTAGGAACTGTAACAAATTTGACAAATGAAGGGCTGAAGGAACTGTTGTTGCACAAGCTCTGGCTAGCAGACAGAACAATCTCAGTGGGGTCCGTTAAGGGGTCCATAGCATTGGATATCTTCATCAACACCCTAAATGATGACAGAGAGAGGATGCTAAGCAAACTTGCAGATGACACTAAATTTGGGTCAGTGACTGGCACAATGAACAGCAGAGTTCAATCCAGGTGGACTCTGAGGAACTTGAGAACTGGGCAACCAGAAATATCATGAAGTTCAGCAAGGAGAATTGTCCCACGCTGAAGCTCATCAAGGAGAGGTTCTGCACCAGGGGTGGAACCTCTGTACCTGGGCAGGATCCAGAAGTTACTGCAGTAACATTCACATTTAGGTTGAATCTGAGCTAGTGCAGACCATGAATTTGGCTATTCTTTTCTTTTCTTCTTTATTTTTCAACATCTCTGATGCACTGGAAAATTCTGACTGTATTCACAGCCCCAGGTTGCACTTGAGGAGGTTCAAGTTGGGTACCAGGAAGAAAAAAAATCTCTTATAGGAAAATGGTGCAGCCATGGAGCAGGTACCAGAGAAGAGGTGGCACCATCATCCCTAAAGGTCTCCAAGTCTCGGCTGGGCAAAACTATGCCTGATCTGACCTAGTGTTAGCAATTGCCCTTTGAGCAGCAGCTGGATGAAATAAACTCCAGAGGCCCCTTCCAACCAACCAAAGTGTCTAAGGTTTTACAATTCTTCCTGAGCAGCTGCATCATTTTTAGCCTCACTATGTGCTTGAATCATAGTCCTCTGAAGCCAAAGAATGTCCTTCTTTTGACTTAATGGAGACTTGGATAGGCCACTAGGCACTGACATCCGCTGCCTTAAATTATGTAATTTGTAGGTCATAGCTGAGCTGACAACATGCTAATTAATCTTATAACCAGGCAGATAAAAACCTTCTGTTTTGTTAATGCTTGAAAAATGAGAAAGCAGTATTTATTCTTCCACAATCTTTATTGCATTGTCATGTATATGATGCCTGCATGTAGAATACAAAGTGGCTGTGGGAATCAAAATTGAAAGACTGGGTTGTTCTTGTGCCACGGAAAGAGACATCGTATATTCTGGTTGTGCTGTAGGCCTACCTGTGGGTCACTCTTTGAAGAAAGTAAGTTTGTGGTTCATTTGTGTTTTAAGGGCTAAAATAAATCAATATCTTGGTTTTAACCAAAGATTCCACCATTTGTCTTGTGACACTCCCTTTTCTCCAGCTGAGATACTTCTGGTGGCCTGCAGATTTGATCTTCGAAGGACTAGAATCAGCCTTTTTGCAGGAGAATATACATTGTGTGTTATGTGATCCTCTAGGTTGGATGACTTCTGGAAAACCAAACTGTAACAAAGCTTTTTGAGGAAAAGTAAAATAAAGCTATTCTTAAGTGTGTAAGGAGGAAGAGGAAAAAATCTTCTTTCTTATTTCCCAGCAAACAGTTTTGTTTGGATTCATTCTTCCTAGTTTAAGTTAATTGTCTTGCCCCTGTGTGGTTTGGATGGAAGGAGAAGCAGGGGGAGACCTTCCAGAGGATGATCCAGACAAGATTAAGACTCCTTTCTTGGATGAGTTGGTTAGAGAGAGCTTAAACTAGTAAGAATTTCGACCAGAAATACATTTTTTGGGGAGACTGACAAACAGGAGTGAATACTCCTCTATGTTTTATTCTTTTTTTTTCTTGAATGCACTGGGAAGTTCAAAGCTATTGCAAAGAAAAGCTTTATACATACAAATAAACACATCTGAGACTATTCAAAGCAGAATTTTGCTGTCCCTAGACACTATCAGTGTGCCAGGAGTTGATATAACACGTTTAAAATATCTATCAGGGATAAAAGGTCTCCTTTTTTTTTCCTGCAGTGGTCCAACAGGTAGTAATCATGGAATACGTAGTGATCAAAGAGGGGAGATGGTTCATGACTTCTACCATCTTTTAGATAAACTAGATGAAGTTCAGCATTATGTCAGGGTGCTGTATGATCTAATCATAACCAGACTCTCTGAAGCCTCTCTGTAATCTGCTCTTTCCTACTGGTCGTCGTGGCTCATAATGAAATAAAATGCTTCATCGTTGATGCCCGTCATCCTTCATTCAACGGGAAGGGCATATCTGTCTGCTGTTGCTGTCACCTTCTATTTTCTTCTTGTGCCTATTTCTATCACTTTTGAGTTAGGGCTGAGTTTCACAAAAAGGTCACTGAAAGATCTACCATTACACTAGATGGATTGCCAGATATGTAAACAAATTGTCCTTTCTCTTTTGTTTGTAGTATTTCATGACATGCTTTCTTTCAGACAAGCAGCAGGCAGAAGAGACAGAAATAAGCAAGGTTGCCTTCGGATACTTTGCTCAAAGCTCAAAAAGCTGCAAAAATTGCCACTGATAAATTAAGAGAGAGAGGTAAAGATCAGAAGGAAATGATATAGAAATCCCATTTATTGGCTCTTGAGGCTCTGTAGCTTTCTTTTAACTCCTCTATTTGGTGTGTACTTAGGAGATGCTTTTTCATGAGATAGATGATCTGACATCTCTTCAGCCAAGGCAGACAGGGCCAACTGAACATCTAGAACCCACCAGCTTTGACCATGGTCAAGTCTTCCACCCTATGTGGACATAGTCTTGATCAGAAAGAAAAAATGGGGCAGTAGCAACATGTTCTAGCAAAAGCTGCTGGTTGGGGTTTCTCCAAGGAAGCAGTTAGCAGTCATATAAAGACCAGATGTCTAAATATTTCATATCCACTGATCAGAAGAAGATGTATCCCACAGAGTAATGTTCTCATGACGAACAGCCAAAATGGCAGTGTTCCAACACAGCAGAGCTAAATTACACTTTTTTTGCCTAATTTCAAATTACGCGTGAGATGTTTTTCACTGCTAAAAAGGTGAACTTCATGCTAGAAGAGATTTAAAATATCCACCAAACACCTACCTCCAACATCGCTGGTTTTAACCTGAATAGTGTATGTGGTGTCCTCCATCATCTGCTCATCATTTATCACGGCTGGCATTTCACACACAAGGCTCCCCGTCGCATTTTTCAGCTTTGACAGCCACTCACCATATGTAAATGTAGCCACTTCTTGATTAGTCAGGTTTTTCAAGACAATCTGTGGAGAGTCAAAACAAAGGGGGAAAAAATCAGCTACCATTTGAATGAGGACTCATATGAAGCACATAGTTGGACATGGGCAGTGTGTCATTCCCTGCAAAGCCTTGGGATAGTCTGGAAAACTGCGCTGAGCTCCCCTGGGATAAACTGTGCACTTCTGAATGAACAATGCTTTGCTTATCCAGAGAAATATCTTCATAATATTGGGCCTTTTCCTTCATAGGGCAAAGTACAGAAAGAAATTTGCTCCTCTGACATATGGTATGGATAAAGATCAGCTCTATGAGGGTTACATTTTTCTTGCAAGTTGGTCTGGAATTAACTTTAAATAAAGAATACATAGCTGCTAACAGCCTCATTGCTTCTCCTTGAAGTGCACAATACCTTCCTTTCATCTGTCTCTTTTGTGCAAACACACAGCAATCGTTATGCAGATATGCTAAACAACCCCCAACAAGTGTATTTTTAAGAAAAATGCACAGGCAAAAATTAGGCCAGCAAAACTTCACACGCTTTTCCCTCTGGGAAAGGGTGATAGAACAAACAACGTACAACAGATATTAGTCACACTGCCTAATGTGTTACTGGAAAGAGCCCAGATGCCGTGGTGATAGGTAGTAAGAACAGAATAGAAACCTGTTAAGAACAAGCCAGAGATCTACTCCAGTGAGCACCTAATAAAATATCCTCCTTTTTGTGTCCCAAACAACGTGGCCTTGATAGAACCAGGGTCTGGTGGGAGGAAAACATTCCACGAGCCTGCAGCAAAAATCTGGCAGTAAATTGTTATGGAATGGGGGGAAATAGGGAGAAAGGAAGAGACAGGGCTGAAAATTACCATTTCTGTCACTATATAACAGAAACAGAGACCATACCAGAGTAAAGCAGTGTACCAAGAAACTACGACTTCCTACACATATTTCTGCAAGTTCATGTGGACCTGACAAGTGACAGAGAAGTGCACATGATGTTGGAAAAAAAGAATTGCAGAATCGGGGAAAAGGTTAGGCTGAAAGGAACTTTAGTCCAACCGTCTTCTCTAAGCAGGGTTGATTGCAGGGTCTTGTGCAGCTGAGTTTTGGAAAGCTTCAAGGACAGCTGTTCCTCCAGTACTCTGGACCTCTGGCCATAAGTTTTTCTTATGTTCCACTAAGATTTTTGTTGTTGCAACTTTTGTACACTGCCCTGGACCTTTCCCCATTCACCTCTGAGAAGAGGTTTGCTCAATCTTCTCTGTAGCCTCCTTTCAGGTAGAAGACCACATTGGGTTTCCCCCTTACTCTTCTCTTCTCAAGGCTTAAACCCCTCAACTACCTTAGTCTTTCCTAGTAATTCATATGCTCCACCATTTGGCTGTCTTAGTGACCTTCAACTGTGCTACCATCTGTCGGCCTGGGAAACTTATCTGGAGAGAAAATAAACTCAAATTCTGTCCTCAAACAGCATGTGTCCCAGTCTATGGCCTTCTGCTGACCTCACTCAAACTACACGGGAACCTCTAGCAGTTCAAAAGAGCATTGCTCAAGGTTACAAAAGTGACTTAAAAAGCAGGCAACAGCTACACCACCACTGAAGCAGCAGCAGTGCTATTGTGCGTTGTACAGTTTTGTGGGTAGGACACTCATCTGAGGTTTTTCTCTCCGACTGATGCTAAGCAGAGATCTATAACACAGCATCTTCATCCCAGAGGTACAGAACGCTGTGGATTGTTAAAGCTGTCCCATTTTTCCATAAAAAAATGCCTATTCTCAGCCAGTGACACTACTATTTTGTGCTTAGGGAACAGCTCTGTGATTCAAGGAGAATTGAATCCCTGCTTTGAAGCAAGCAGAGCTCAGGTCTCCACCACCCCTGGCTGGTGCCCTCGCTGCCAGGATATACAACAGAGGGAATGTCTTTTCATCCCCAGGGATGAGTGAAAGATGCCTGCATCCTCTTACCTAAGAGCTAACACAGAAACTTTTTTTCCTAGATAAATTTTTCTAATCATTAATAATCTCAAATTAACATAAAATTCCTTTTTTCCCTTGGTACATAAACTCTCTGCTGGAGAAGATTCAACCAGCTCTACCTTTCTCTCCTGCTCGGGCACAATGGTGACATTGTTAGTAGCAAAATGTCCCGAGAAAGGCTTACAGGGAAATGACAGGAAAACAGCAGGGGATAGAAGCAGATTAGGGTTGCCAGCTGGAGTGCACTCACAGTCAGCGAGATCAGACCTCGCAAAAATAATCAGCCCATGTCCAGTGCTCCAGATGCTGTCTGGAAAGAACTGTCTGGCTACTAAAACCATGAGTGTATAATACGCTCTATTTCCATCCTTGGTCCACCTAAAATGAGTGTTTTCATCCATATGCAGCTTCATGTAAGCAGTTAGCACGGTTAGTAACAACGACCTCTGCTATCTCACGCTTGGACACTGCTCCAGAGATGCAGGTAAAAGGAAACCTTTGGCCATCTGATTGCTAAATCAGACCACGGCTCCAAGGAGTGGGGTTTATCTTACCCACCAAGAGCCACCTAAACATTGAGTTCCTAGTCCAAGGGTATCACGGTGGCTCTCCCTATGGTTGATGTATAGGGAAAAGGAACTGACCTCGTCTTGGTGCTGTTGCCTCAGTTATGGACAGACACATGGCCACTGAAGGCATCTGATAGGTGGTCTATCTCTACTGACTACAGAAGAGGCCTAATAATTTGATAAAAGAGGTAAATGCGGCTTTTCAGTGACTAAAATTGAATGAAATGAACCCCATCCTCAAAGCAGAAATACCTGGGTGCTGCCCACACATAGGATTGTGCAGGATTTTGACTTGGACCAGGAGAATGAAAAAAAAAAAAAAAAAAAGTGATTTCAGGACCTATCTTGGATTATTTTTGTTTTCTGCCTGTTTTTACTCTGGAGAGATTTAGTTACTGCTCAGCAACAAGGAAACCTTATATCTTACATTGCATCTAAATTATTATTTAGGACACCTAAAACTTGCTATGGACATCCTGAATACTTTTAAGCCCAAACATTATCACTAATTATAAATGGGTTTTAATTGGGCTGTAGAATGCACTTTAAAAATAAAATTGAATCAGTGCATATGAATAAGATGTTGATAATTGATTTGTAACTGAGCAAAAACGGTAGCTGACAGGAGCCTTTAACCAGTAACTTGCAATTAGTTGTGCACTGTGTGCTCTAACAGGGAGGTTTGACACGACAGTTTGTTTTGGTTTAGGTCTGCCCATCTTTCTCTGAGCTACTGTGTAATAAACCTGCCCCATGGGCATGCACACCCCGCCAGCACTGGAGTAAATGTGTCCTGGGTTTCATCTTCAAGAGCTTCAGCACACTTTTCTATGGCTCTGTTGCATGTCATTAGTCTTCGCTTTAAAACAGGGTTCCCTGTTTGTGAAACAAAAAGGCTCTGCTGCAAAGAACAATCAGCTCCTGCTATAATGATTTGTCTCAAACTCTCTTAATCTCCTTTACATAAAGGAGAAAGAACTGAATAAAGACAAACTCCTGTATTCAGGATTATTTGTGACGTCTGAATGCAATGTAATTAGTACTTCATTAAGACAGCTTCTTCTCTGTCTGGCCTTGACAGCACAATGTAATATTGAAATTCTGAGAACCAGCTTACACAATTCCCTGTTTTCTTCATTCTGTGAGCTCTCGTTCCTGCTTACTTTGAGGTTTTCTACCTCGTATCTAAGGCACTGGACAGCAGGCAAAATCATCATGTGGTCTGAGGAGCAGGCTATCCCAAGGGGAGGTTTCTAAAGACATTTTAATAAGTCTCCTAATTAGAAGTCACCTAGCCTGTTCTTTCAAGCACTGAGCACGCAGAGCCTGATGGTAGCTTGGCATGGTGGAAAAGGAGATTTAGTATTATGTCAGAAGGGAAAAAACAAAGTCCATGTCTCTCTCAACAATGGTGATACCAGAAAGTCTTCCTCAGCTTTTCAGAGCTTTCAATGTGTCTTTTAGTGCACGTATTGTGTGGGCAAAGGGATATTCTGCTCACAGAATTGGGCACCACGTCTATAGAATGACACACATGGGCACACAGACATAAATAATAGTAGTAAAAATAAGAATAATCATCCATATTCATTCTGGCATGATCACAAGTCAAATTTTGTTCCCTCCAGCAGATTAAGCATCAGCATTTAAAACTTATGCCCCTTGTTGATGCAGCTTGAATTTTTAGTGCCAAGTCATTACTTCACTGAGATTCTGAATGAAATTTCAACATATTTTATCTAGACAGAGAAAAAATATGACTATTTCCCTGGCTGTAAATTGAATCTTTCGGCTATGTACAACATCACTGGTAATTCGTGCATTTTAATCGGTATTTAGGCACTTGCATTTCTGGTGAACTAAAAACAATATGAATGATGGCAGCAAACTGTTTACAAAAAGACCTGCGAGAATTAAGAAAGATCATTTATTCTTATTTGAATAGAACAAGAAAACTGAGACTATCCTGTAGATAAATGGAGCAACAAATGGTTAATTACGGGGTTGATGGCTTAATCTAGCTTCTCATTTCACTGCGCTAGTTAGCGCTAACTGTGAACCATCTGTCTGAGAGTTTAGCACTACCCCCACAAGTATTTCATTATGCAGTTTTAATATGCACTTTTGACAGAAATGGAAATGGGCTCGGATCAGTTTTCATGTCACACGAAGCTACACAGGTTTTCCAGGCTGGAATACAAATCAGAGAGCACAGCAGCTCCTTCCTTCCCCTTTTACTCAGAGTTCCTGTCCTGACTCGCTCCTTGGCCATGAAAATGTTATTTTTACCTTCTCGGGGAAGGTGAGAAAGAAAGATAATAAATAAAGTTCTACAGGTATCACTGGGCTTAGCTCAACCTCTGATTTGGAAGCTACAGGTACAGTTTTCAAAAGCAGCTAAAATCCCATTTTTAATGAGTTGTGTGCATGCTCTGTTGCTCCTGACCATCTACGACAGGGCTTTAAACCCATTAGCCATCCAGATAGGAATCCTCCTTGCCCAAATCTCTGTGGAGGGCTTCTTGGGAAGGGAAAACCCATTGGATTCAGGGGCTACAACAGCCTGGCAGGGTGGGCAGCTTTTGCTGACCTGTGACCATGAGATCTGGTGTGTCTCTGCACAAATAAACTTCATTATGATTTCATATTGTATGAATTTGATTTATAAAACTCAGGGGGAAGGTGCAAGGGATCTGACCAAGGGAATTTGACCGCGATGACTGAATGGAAGCAGAGAGCAGGCTGAGTTATTCCTTAGTCACAAAGAGAAAAACTGCAGGTCTGTGGCATCTATTTGGCAGATACAGGATGGAGGTTTAGTGCTTTATAGAGTGCTTGATGAGGAAAGAAGTTCAAATGCTAATTTTGAAGTGCAAAAAGGAACTGCAACTAACTGGCTGTGACTTTATGGACTAAGCTACGGCAGGTTGGGCCAGTGTTTAGCGCCACATTTCTTAGGGAAAAAGCAAGGACTAGTAAAAAATGAGAGAGGAATAGAACAGAATAAAAACTGCACTCTTTCTTCTGACCATAGGTTAAGCCACAGACTCTTTACCCATTTTTATCTAAAAGTTAAGCTACAGAAATCCAACACTACATCTGCTCCTGAAACAGCATGAGAAATAAACACGGCAGAGATGTGTTCCTCCCTTAGTGACATCTGGCAGTGTGGAAACAGCATCTCACCCCACCTCTGTATTAGAAATATAATTACAGGGCCCATAACAAGGAAACTACATCTTAGTGCCCAAACATAAGTGCAGTTTATGTGGAGCTGATGGTTGCGAGGAAAAGATAAAGGCAAGAGTAGTACTTTTCTTTTTGCAAGATAGGGCACTAGGGGAAAATGCAGTTGACAAAAATGGAGGCATTTTGCATGGTGTATTCAAAACACAAGAAGAGAAGGGGAAGAGAAGAGCAGCCCCAAAGGGATCCATTCTCTCATGGAGTCAGAACAGGGCAGGGAATTGCAGAGCCTAAAGGGACATCCTGGGGACAGAAGACAGTGTAGGTGGCCTGGTGACAAGACAAGGCTCTTGTGCAGGGAAGGAGAGTGAGGTCTAAAAGCAGGGACTGCAGTAAAATCGCAAAGCTCAAACTTCTGCCCTTGCTCCTTTCTTCATGGACTCAAGTCCTGCAGGAAAATAGCATGAGACACCAAGAGGAAAGAAGCAGGAAAGGATTAAGAGAGGAACTCGCATTTCTCCTCCCAATGGGAGTGGGTTATGGCGAGACACACGATGTGAAGCACATTACCCTTTCCAGGAACCAGTGAGGACGAGTGCCCTTTCCATCCGTCCGGATCCTCATCTTCATCAGGGGCGCAATGTCTGCAATCTCCATGATGAAACTGTCCTCTTGGCCTCGCTCGAATCTGGAGGGATTGAAACACCAGGGAGGTTTCCCACTTCTCCACAAAGCCCTTTGCAGGTCCTTTCTATAATTCAGACCCTGCCAACAGCCTCATTTAAAGTTTATGAGTGCGTTTTATTGGACTTGAGCTTTTCTCTCCTGCAACCAACAGCTACTGTGTTTTTGGCAAGACACCTCTGTCCAGATTTGACAGGGATTCCTCCTCCCCTGGAAAATCAAGCCCATACGAAATTTCTGGAGTCGTTCCAGGCAGTCTGTAGGATGCATTATCATTCTGATTGAAACCAGAACAACAGACAGACTCACGTTCAGGTTACTGCGCGTTCCCTTCCTCCTGGCATCTGGCCACGTGTGTCTCTGTGTCCCATCCCTGCTAGAGGGCAAGGCAATTCTGCTTGATCTTCTTTCTTACTTACATCTTACCATGATGCATCACGTAACTTTGCATTTGCTGGGGTGACAGACGGTTTCTACAGCTCAGCTAAATGTGGCAACCCGATCGTGAGTCGGAGCCCAAAGCCTAAATTTAGCAGGCACAGGTAAATTGTGTTAGAGAAGGGCCCAAACCAATGATTCCTCATTCCCCTCACAAATCTGGGGACTTTGGACCTCCAGATTAACTCCATCTTTGGTAAGAACCAGGGCAGGTTTGTGTAGCATTGCTTGAAGCATCCTGTCCTACATCCTATCCTGCATCCTGCTGCTGCAAATGCATCTTCTGGTACAGAAGCTTTGGAGCTTGCCCCAAAATACACTGGCCTGTGGATGAGCTGCAGGTTTGTGTGATGGAAATGCAACATTTCCTGGGTACAAGGGCACCCAAATACAGTGGATCTACCGTTCTGCACCCTGTCCATTCCTCTGTTGATATTTCTCCTTCATGCAAATGTCTCTCTGTGGGTGAGCTACAAAGCAGGACCAGCGTCCTTGAGAACTTTGTAAGTAGCTCTGCAAACCGTGGGCGCTACCATAATCATTTTATTGTGTGTGTGTATATATAAATATATAGATATGGATATGTATATATATAATACTGTCAGATAACACATAATGATGATATCTTGTTCCTGGCACAGCTCTCGGCCTCCTACCAGCTGTGCAGTGCCAGGGTAGGAAGAAAAATAAAACATTTCTTTATCAACCTCTGCTCAGATTACAGCCTGTAGCCCGAGTGTGATTATCCTCACACCATTATCGGGACCTGCATAGCTGCAGATGTTAGCAAAAGGGATTGGCACAAGGCTCCGAGTTTGCATCCAGGCATTCGCTTCCCCACGTTCCCAGAGGCATTTAGATAGGGCGTTTTGGTCGAGGTCCATTTCCAGTTATTAATGACTATGTTTGCTTTTCAGAAAAAAAAAAAATCCTCTCTCTGTTGTTTGTCTTTGGAGGTACTCGATAGCAAGACAACCTGTTTTATTGAGTGTGTTTTGGTGCCCTAAATGGATTGATTTTCATTTCTATTTAAGAAAAACGTGTGACCCTTCCAGCCTGAATTACTTTAGGATCCTCTGACCAGTTTTCATTACAACCACCATTACCTGCAAAGCTCCAGAGAAGTCTCTCCCTCAGTTCCTTTCCAGGCTGAGCAAGTCTAGCCTAAACAGCTTGTCAACCAAATAACCATCATTTATCTTCAGCGAATATCCTGTTTATAGTTTGCAAGGCTCATGTTGACCTGTTACCTCCACAAAACCTTCATGCTACAGGGAAATAACTGCTAACATGACAGGCTGGGTGACACGAGAGGTGTTTTCAACCCCTAACTTATACAAACAGCAATATAAAACCTATAAGCAGGAAAAAAAAAAAAAGAGAAAAAAAAAGTGTGTGGGGGAAGTACTCTGAGGAGCTGCTGTCTGGTGCTGTGCCATTTCCAGGACACTGAAGCATTTATCTGAGGGATTTCATTAAGCTTTCTTACCCATGCCTGCACTTATAAATATTTCTATTGCCCAGAGGTCCTGGCAATAACAGTAATGTAGCTAAAATTGCCTTAAATCTGTGGCAGGTTAGACAGCCGGTTCTCGGTAATGCACTAAGCCGCCGTGAGTGAATTGGCACTGGGTGTCCCCAATAAAGATGAAGTGTCTGCTACCCGTTCGGTGGCGGGGGCTCTCCCCGGTCCCTCCAGGCGGACGGGATATCCACGAAAAGCGGGACGGAGGGAAGCTGCGAGCAGCTGCATCAAGACAGGCAGCAGGAATGTGCAAGCAGGCCACACGTGTATTCAGGGCTATGCAGGTCCCCACGATAGCAGAGGGCCGCGATGCGCACAAACGGCACGAGTTCTGTGATGCTGGTGGATGAGGGATGCGGAGCTCCTCCAGCCAGTGGGCATGTGCCAGGATGTCCCCAAAGAAAAGCACTGCAGCCTGCGGTTATTAATATATTAATGTGTGGGTTTTATACGTCCTTCTTGATGCAACCCCAGTGCATTTTCACCTACTTTTGCAGGTCCCATGCTGATGGAACATATCCCAAGCAACTAATACCGTATGAATTATGTGTCTTCCTTTGCTACATCTTGATGATATTATAGACTATTCACCCCACCTGCAGAGACAAATCTGACCATTTTCTGTAAGCTACATAGTTTAGGGGTATCACTTGTTCCGCCACATGGAACAAAATTACAATCCCTCTCTTAAGGGGTTGGAGCTGCCCCAGTTCCCTTTAGAGACTCTTCATTGCCTGACCCTGATGTGGATTCTGCTTTGCCTTTAAATGACAACAGTGACAGTTCATTTTCCTATCTAGGGAATTAAATGTTGAACTTCACATAGCGGCAGACAGACCAGCTCAGGATTGTCCAGGAAAAAGGATGCTTCCAGCTTATTAACTTAGGTCTCTTCATGGTGAGGAAGGTGAGGAAGGCCTACATGTAGCCTACATGATTGAGCCTCCTTCTTCACGCAAACAGCCTGGAGATTTTACACAGCATCTCTGCTACATTTTTCCCAGAGCAAGCAGTGCTCATGCTTGTTAGGTAACTCAATACAGAAAGACTCCAATCCTCACACATCATGCTTACCCCAACACCCCGTCTGCTGCGATAGCTGCAAGGAAAACACCCCCCGAGCAAACACCTCTATGCCAAAAGCCTTATCCGCAAATATCCGGCCCACGTGCGATACCCAAAGCTGTGGTGGGAGAATTGCATTGCTGGGAGGTTGGGGTGAAATTCCAGCCTCCTCCACAAGCCAGATGATCCAGCCCTTCTCCCATGCCGTGGATGCTTTCCTGGGAACATCACCACTGGAGATCATCGATTAATTGAGTTTAAGCCTTGTGAAGCCAGTTTCCGTGTTCATTCTGTGTTGTGCTGTGTTCATTCTGGATCATACCAAAGCTCACAGAGGGAGGTGTTAGGAAAAGGAAAGCTTTAGGAAATGGGTAGGTGACGTGTGGGCTTCTTTTTGGCTTAGAGAAGTGCTGGCATCAGACTAGGGATATATTTGATGGAAGAAAATATGAGATTTCATCTTTTAGCAAAATCTTCAGGTTCTGAAGCGCATAGTATGGCACTCCACGCCGTTCATCGACTGTTTGGGGCTTTTTGCAAGCTAAGGCCACATCTGCAAAGACAGATGTCATAGCGTGTCCTCTTTGTGCCAGCTGCATATAAGCCAGCTCCAAGCTCCCAAACCACATGGTTTATCATGGCACAGAGCCCAAGCAGGGCTCACCACTTCTGGGAGTCCTCACATGGCTTCTGGGCCAAAGCTGGCTCAAATCTGGCCAGCTCTGTGAATGGGGAAGTCAAAGCAGGAGAGTCACCACCTCCCCGTCGTGGGCACTTCTCGAGGCAGGAACCCACATATGGGTTTGCATGCCATTTGCTGCAGTTAGGAATGTATAAATACATGTATTCCCATCACAGCTGTTAAATAACGTCTAAATTAAGTTGCTTATTTTCCACAAGTGATGTATTCTGAAGAAATCCTGCACCTGCAGTTTCCATGCAGTGCCCAGGCTTCCTTGTGGTGCTAACGTGGGACTTGACAGTTCTTATTTTTATTCATAATGCTCAGCTCCAAATTCACAGAGGTGAATTTAAACAAAACTTGTGTAAATGGCACAGGATTATTTCACTAGCTACATAGCATACCCCTTGCAATTCCGCTTCCAGTGATGACCAGTTCTGAATCTACAAAACCAGGGGGAGTTTATCTATTTATTTCAATGAGAACACGATGAAAGCCCTGAGTGCTTCCAGATTTGATACCAGACTCTATTATGACTCCACCTCCAAGCAATAACAGTGACAAAGTTACTGTACCTGTCCCCATTTTTTTCCAGCTGCAATTCCTCAGTCTTCCCGTTGGATCCAAAGACAGTCATGTAAATATTGGCATCAGTACCACCGCTTTCAATGTCTCCAGTCACAACCGTAACTTCGTACAGGATCTGCAAGGATTTGAGACAATCAGGATGTCTTATTTGAAACAACCATCCTTAACCCATGCAAAAGTCTTGACAAAAGGCTGGACAGGCTCTACAAAGATGAGGTTGTCATTACAACCCACTGCAGTTTTATGAGGCAAATTTAGAAGATGAACCTGGCTGCAGGATTTCCTCCTTCACTTTCTCTAAGTTTCTTTTGGTAGGTAGTCAAGAGCAAGGAATATTCATTATAATGAATGCTTGAGGAGCAATGAACTGCAATGAACTGTGATGAACTCTGACCATGATGGTCACAGGAGTCAATCATTACGTAGTACCAATGGTCAGAGGTTTCCATCTCTCTAATACCAGCATCTGTCATCACAGTCACCTTCCAACAGTGCAGACCTCTGACCAGCACCCAACTCAGTTGTTTCTTTCTCTTGATTGCAAAATATTTCCCCCAATGTGCAATGTCCTTATGGCCAATATTTAATCC
>JAWLRI010000957.1:1942480-1953446 GCA_034781795.1 Crypturellus tataupa | reverse complement strand
CGTATCCGCACCTATGGCCTCTATCCTCTGCTGTGTCCATCTCCTGCTACTTCCATGTCCTGCCTCGTCTGTCCCTCAGCGCTTCCACCCGCGCCGTGTCCATCCTCCGTGACATCCATCCTCCATGGCGCCCATCCTCCGTAACGTCCATCCTCCTTAACGTCCATCCTCCATGACGTCCATCTCCCACCACATCCGTTACCACCGTATCCTACCTTATGGCATCCATCCTCTGCTGTGTCCATCTCCTGCTACTTCCATGTCCTGCCTCGTCTGTCCCTCAACGCTTCCACCCGTGCAGTGTCCATCCTCCGTGACATCCATCCTCCGTGACATCCATCCCCCGTGGTGTCCCTCCTCCGTGGCGTCCATCCTCCATGACGTCCATCCCCCGTCCCATCTGTGCCTTGGCACATCCATCCCCACCCATCTCCTTCCCCCACCACATCTGTCCCCTGACACCTCCATCTTCCACCCTGTCCTGCCGCGTCCACCCGCTAAGGGTTTCACCCACCCTGCCATCCATCCTCCATGGTGTCCATGCCCATCACCTCCGTCCCCGCGGTGCCTGGAGCTCGTCACATCCTACCACCTCCCCCTCCCCTTGCTCTATCTATCCCCTGCTCTTTTCGTCCCCCGATGCGTCCGTCTCCTGCCGTGTCCATCCTCTGCCGTGTCCATCCTCTGCTGCGTCCATCCTCTGCTGCGTCCATCCTCTGCCGTGTCCATCCTCTGCCGTGTCCATCCTCTGCTGCGTCCATCCTCTGCCGTGTCCATCCCCTGCCGCATCCGTCATCTGTGGGATCCATCCTGTGGCCTCCATTCGCCCTGGCCTCCATCTCCATGGTGTCCATCCACACCGTGTCCGGACCTCACTGCGCCCACCCCTGCCACCTCCATCCCGCGCTGACTCCGTCCTCGCTGGTTGCCCGGGATTCTGTCCACAACAGATCTGTCAGGGAGACGGTTTCTGCCTCCCCCGAGGAATGTTGTGACGGAACGAACCATGGGGACCACCCTGTCACCGCGGCCACCTCCAGCACACACGGCCCTTGGCTCCCGTTGCATTTCAGCTAATGGGCCAAAATGCCCTTTTCTCACCCTAGGGACAGTGCTGCATTGGGCACTCATTGCCGTGCTTGCAAGGCCCACGTCAGGACGCTCCAACAGCACAAGTTGGGGGATTGACTAGGTCATCTCCAGTGGTGCCTACCAGCCTTCATCATTCTGTAATTGTGCGAGGTTTATTATTTCACTGGAATGACTGGAGGTCTCTATATGACATCTGTACAGTCATCTATTTTCTATACCACAACCTCAATGATACACAACGCTCCCAACTCCCGTCTAAGGCCTCAACTGGTTAACTCAATAGTTTCTAGGGGTGGAAGAAAATCAGCTGGATCCACTTCCATGGCCAGGTAGCTTTGGCACTGATGTCCTTGTCACCAGAGAGAGTCTTCTGCACCTGACGAGATGCGCATGGTAGCATCAATAGCCGTTGGGAGTAACATTCGCTCCTTGTGATGGGCTGCAGCTCCATTATGGGTTTAAATGATTTATTCTTCTGTCCACACTCACTGTGATGATTAGAGATGTAGGAAGTCCTGGAGAGGTAAAACACCTAAATGACAGAAGTTACCTGACTGCCAGCACTTCAGTGCCCAGGAATAATTTCTGGTTACTACGGCTCATCACAGCTCCGGAGCTGGCTAGGAAAACGACAACAAAAAGGACACACACCTATATATACATATACACATATATATATATGTATATACACACACACACATATCCAAGACATCCTAGCCCCTTATTTATACTTCTTCAAAGCCAGGGCTGCAAAAGCCACTACGGAAAACGACGGATGCAGCAAACCTAAGGAAATGAACCATTTCTTGATTGCTTGCTTAGCTGAGCAATTTGTAACGTGATAGACCGCAATTATACCATACAGTGTAAATTTGTCTATTCATTTCTCCCTCTCCACATGTTTCCTCTTCTAGATTGAATAATCACTAACAATAATCACAAGCAGCTGTAGGAAGGAAGCACATCCATCAGCTTTAATGTCAGCAAGAATGAGAGCTGATTCCTCCAGCATTCACTGCGGTGCTGCATCTTCAAAGCCATTTACGTGTCCCTTATAGCAGCACGGCCTGTTAATAGCAAGATCATATTATTTCTATCACCTATTTCTGTTTCAGTTTGTAATCTGGAACAAGAGAAATCCACAGGAAAATATCCAATTTCAAAAGAACAACTATGTTTGTTCCATCTACTATTCTGTATTCCCACAAATGCTTTTATGTTTAACTCTCCTGTCACTGAGAATATTGATGGAAGTGTAAGCTTCTTACACGGCGGCGAGATAAAATACATCAGAAACAAGCAAGATGGATTTACTCTGCATTATTCCTCTAAGGTACTCAACCTGCAAACCAGCCCACGCTTTAACCAGTTATTTGCTTATCATTTTATTAAAAGTGGCCCGTGTTTGCCATGCAGGTCTGTTCTAGTCGCGGTGCTGATGTGCTGTAAGGAAGCAATACCTGTCAGGCACATCAAGGTAATCTTGCAGATACTCAGTGTTATTTTAATTCATGCATTACATGGCTTGGAGGCCCTTTAGTGCAGACAGGTGAATTGCAAATTTGCAGAAGTGATTGAAACGAAGCAATCCAGCTCAAATCGGTCAATATCTAGAACCAGGGAGGATTGTGCAGCCCATGCAAAGAGTGGCATTAAGCTTATTCTGCAAGGTTTAAAGTCTCTATGAACTGCAAGGTGGGAGCCCTCAGGTAAAAGTTTGAAGCTAAATGAATCCCCACTCCAGGAGCAGGATGAGACCAAGCTTTCCAGGACAGCAATATTAGAGTTATATTTCCAGCTCGTGCTCATTTCGAAGCATAATGCAAAATGCCCCACTTCTTCACACAACTGCGTTAACAGCAGCTGCAACAGCCTGAAAAACCTTCCTTCCCACAGGGACAAGTGCCAGGAGTTAATCCCATGCGGGAAAGTGACCTGGAATAAGAGGGAGGTGAGGAAAACGGCACTTTCGCACACAGCAATGATGTTAGTTGTTACTTCACGCAAAGGGTCTGGACAGTAAAGGACAAAGCTGTTAGGAATGCAGAGTCAGGCAAAAAATGCGGATTGCAAAGGCTGTCTGGGTACAGATTGTTAGGTCTCACAATAAGTTACCTTTTTTTTGTGGGTTTGTACTGTAGACTACAAGCCCGGATCTAACACGCAAGGCCTGATGATCAAAATACTGAATTCTCAACTGATGACAGAGCTCCACAGTGGCAATCTCTAGCTACATGGCCCAATTTCCACCAGAAAAGAGAGTTTCAAGGTTTCTCTGTGCAGGGACCCAGAAAAGCAGGAGATACAGAATAAGTTTGGAGGCACAAGAAGTGGCTCAGAGGTTGCCCTTCAAATAAAACTGTTTTGAGTGGTTTATTCAATAGAATGAAATCATCGTTCAAACACACTGACACGGACAAAGAAAAGGAAATACCCTGATTATTGATTTAGTTATGGCTTACATCAATTGTTAGGCTTTCTATTACAACCATAGTACAGCTACAGAAACACTAAGCAAAAATTACAGAGTGGAAGAGGTAAAAGAGAAAGGTGAACCAATGGACAAGGTGACATTAACAGCAGCATGAAACTAGAGTGACTCTGCTTGGATTTCTCCACCATTACCATAATCACCATACAGAAATAACAAAAAGGAAACAAACTTTATTTTTGCAATAATTCAGGTTCCACTAGCAAAAAGACCCATCACTTTGCTCCAGTATTTGCAAGCTGAAGATTTGTTTTCTTTCCAGTGAAAATGAGAAATATCTGCTGAACATAGTACAAGTTACACAGGCTGAACGTGGCTGTCTCAACAGAGACAAAAATAAGGACAACCTAAAAATGACGCAAATATCCCCACATCCTGTCCTAGATAGAGAAGGCAAAAGCATTTGTCCTCCTCTGTAGAGAGACAGGCTATAATGTCACATATGAGTAAGTGGGTATCACTTTGGCAACACCAAGTGGTAGAACAAATAGGGATTAATTTAATTCTGTTTGCTCCTAACCACTAAAACAAGTTATAATCATAGTCTTCATAAACTGTATGGAGCAACTGAGATACTTCAGTGTCTTGGTTCATCTCAACGCAGACAGTTTGAGCTACAACAGACATTTTAACATCTAGCCAACACAGGATCTCATTTTGCTGGGTTTGCTACCCTTGTACACACTAACACATTTTGCAGTGACTGGTACAGTTGAAAATGCACAACTTCTCCAAGGTTCAAACACCAAGAACGTTTATGGCTTCTATAGGGAAAGTCAGACGTGTCATTAGCACTATTTACAACTTTCAACCCTTGCTCAACTGAGGCAGTTTTGTCCCTTTTTAAGCTCCCCACTAAGGCCTCATCCTTCGTTTCTGACTTTCCTCAAACACTGGGGGCTACAGGAAGCATTCGAGATGCCGGATCCTTCATTCCAGCTCAGCCCAAATGCTTGGATTTCCCTTAAGGTCATTTAAAAAAGCACTTAAGAACAATTACTTGTCCATTTTGAACACCATGCAGACAACAAAGCGAAGCCCAGTAGCCTCACCCACATTAGACAAGACATAAAATGATAATAGTCTGGGAGGGTCTTTCAGAAATACTGGTTATTGGTACAAGTACCAATATGGGGTATCAGTACAAGTATGGGACTCAATATTTTTCCTATTGAAGCCAACTACAAAAGTTTTGCTGGCTTCCAAGGGAAGGGGCTGAATCCTCTCTTGAGAACATCACTGATGAATTCCATATGGATACTGTAAAGCAAGCAGGAAAACACCTCTTCTCTCGAGGCACAGGATTCACATACACACACAGGTAGGTACAAGGGGGTCATCAGGGTTCATAGCGCCCGTGATTTGCAACAGCAATTTACACTGCCACAAGAAAATGCTTTGCATAGATGGTTTCTGAAAAGATGAAAGTGCCAAAATCTGGAAGGGAGAGAGACAATCACAACATTTCTGCTTCCAGATAAGTTTGTTGGTTACACAGACCATTAAAAACACAGTATTGCTACTGCACCATATCTACAGTATATTAAAAATATATTTGGAAACAAGTAAATAAGAAACAGGAGGCTGCTCTTCCTGCCCAAGATCAGGGCCCAGTTGTGGAGGCATCCTCTGAAGGGTACCAAGCTTTAATGGACTTCACTGGATTTTGGAAAAAACATTAAGCAAAAGCACTGACTCCAGGTGAGCACTGGGCTTTCATTCCAGGGCATCAGCTCTATCCAGAATTTTACAGGGAGTTCTGCCATTACGAACTGCTGAATTTTGCAATGTTTCCTTCCTAAAACACATGTAAAAGCTCCAAGGGTTTCTGCACGCTCAGTTGCAGACCAGAGAGGGGAACGGGATCCTTTCAGAGCTCTCCATTTTCATTACCTGCTCTGTAAAATCAGAGCCCTGATGACAAGCCTCAGGTCTCAGAAGATCAAAAGCAGAAATTCCCTCCTGCTCCATGTCTCAACGTTGTGTTCACCTCCCTTTTCCTCAGTTACAACCAGAGACTGCCTCCTCCTGCTGTGTGCAAGGCACAGCCTACCTCCTGCCATGCCATTAAAGCCTGGGGAGCAGCATCGTGGCTCCAATCTCCTCCAGCTCTCCCTATAAGACTTTTTCCAGGGTTTTCAGCCCACGGTACATCTCCTCCCAGGCATCCCAATGACAGCAGCAGCCAGGGCATGGCTCCCTGCTTTGCAGTTCATGAACTGACTTTCCAAGCTTTTGAGCAATCACCGACAGCACCCTAAAATATTAAAATATTGCTGTTAATCCCTCCTGGCCAACAGCGGAGCTGGATTCCATAGATCAGGAGCAAAATGCTACATGATTTCAGCTAAATACATCTCTCCCTTTGATAGGGATCCACTGTCAGATCCATAAGCCTCCTCTGATGACCTGGTAGTAAGGGAGCAGCAGTCCTGGCAGTGTCTTTCTCAATTTGCATTGCCAATGTATGTAGATCTCAGGAACCTCTTAAGACAGTCTCCTCACTAATGCCAGGAGCGAGTCATTAACCCACAATAATACCAGCAGCGATTAACCCTTATATTATAATTTTCTCTCTCCCTGACTCAGATTTCATAATCTCAGAAGGGGCAGGATTAGCCCAAGCCCAGGCAGCGATAGCAGAGAGCTGACAGCTTTTATTCTTGGACGTGTTTTTGCATCGAGGGGTTTCTCTGGGGCCCACAGGCTCTCCTATGGGAAAGCTAAGCAAACACTGCATAGCTGAAACCTCCCCCTGGTCTTTGCTGGTCTTTTGCTGGCTCCTGCGAGCTGCAATGATGTCATTTCCGTGAAGATGCCGCAGGGCAGCAGGAATTTGATTTTATGGAGCCCAGTGCAAGGTAAAGAGGCCCAAAAATTATACGTATATGCTTATACTTCTGGCATTTCTAACAAAAATGCCATAGCTTTTCTTCTATCATTTTTGAGCAATGTCAAGAACAAGAAAGAAAACATGTTGCAAAATGCATGCCTTTTAAAGAGTTATTTTATATATATTTCTTTGAAGAGCTTTCTGGCTTGCAAATTGCTCCCTATATCTAACTATACACCTATATACATCTTCACAGACATGTCTGGACCTGTTTCAGCAGTACCTACACAAATAAATCTCCATGAACGGGAGTTCTTTTCAAATAAATGGTGCAGGTTTTGGCCTTTGGTGTGTATGTGTGAGTATCCTGCACACATATTTTTAAATCATTAAAAAAATATATTAGTTATAGAGTTATAACCAATCAAAATCTAAAGTAAAACTGTACTTATTACAGTATAGCCTAGAAGCTACATTATTCATTTGTATGAAGCTAACAATGGAAAGGAAATGTCTATGACCGTTACAATTTTGCTTATCCTTCTTCCTGCCCGGAAAGTCCAAAAGGATTTTTGCAATTAAAAGAGGGATCTGCACCATTTATTTCCAATATGTAGGTGCTTTTCATGTGCTTTCCCATCTTTTTTAAGCATCTCTTGCAACATATCAGACGCTTTTCCATTCCTTTTGTTCACCTCAATCACTAAAGTGAAGAAAAAACCTTACCAAAGAAAGTATCCTTAGCAAAGCAGCAGCAACAAAGCGGTGCTGGAGTCACTACCAGACCCTTACTCAGGCATAAAAAAGAAGTAAGGGCTCTAGGTACGAGCTTCAGCATCATTCCCATTATTATAAAGCTTAATGCACAGCAAAACGGCCAACCCATTGGGTGACATTGCTCTCTACATAGCACTTCTGTTACAGCACTTCATTATCAAAGCCCTTTGCACATTAACTCACAAAACACAGCAAAGACGGGGACCTCTTTTGCATATTAAATCATGGAAACAATTTCATCTACAAATTCATTCTTACTGTATCTTACAGCTGGGCGACGCAGCGCGATAGTCACTAACACACGGTACGACTCTAAGACAAAAATCACGACAACACAAATAGGAAAAGCTTAAGCACAGGTCCCTCCTGTGCTGGTCTGGCTGGTACTTCCCAATACTGACACTTTTATCAAGGATATGGGTTGCTTTTAAATTAATCTGGAGTCTACTGCAAAGCTGGAGAAATACCGTTCTCGTGCTATCCAGGCCACTACTGCTCTGTAGGGACTTTGAAGCGGTGACCATCAAGTTTCACTTCTTTTCTGATCACTTTATCTGTGAGTTTGAGCTACTTTCACAGTTCTCAGCAAAGCACAGGGACTTTTAAAGAAGTCTGGTGCATTCACGCATTATAAAATGAAAGCCTAAGCCCTGACTTGGATTTAAACCCTCTCCTGAGATGGAAATGTATCTTTCATACAGCACCACACTTGGTACTCTAGATCCTTGATTTTATAATTTAACAAATTCAAGATAGGACATGGAACAACAGCCCCAGTGCTTTAGTCTATGAACTTACACGAGCAAACTCCATTCATTTTTGTATGTTAGCCCAGTTCAAACAGCAAACCTCACCCTCGTGCATGTGGTCATACCAGTATGAAAGGGCACAGACCAGCAGACGACCACTCTGTGGTTCAGCAGCCAAAATAAACTGCAAAAATATTTGGTATCTTTTCTCCATCAGGATTTTGCCAGTTTAACTGTATCAGGTGAAAAAAATGAAGCCTGGCATAACTGATAGTCACGCTAGTTGCTTTCTAAAGAATATACCAGCCCTTTTATTGTCCTGCCATAACATTCTCAGCACAAACAAAACCCACATAAGACATTTGAGGTCTTGAGATGCATGTTTTACAACATACATCACAATCCAAACCACAAAATATATTCACTCTCTTCTACCTTCATTTCCTGCAAGTGTTTATCATGGATGCCCAAAAATATTTCACTAGACCTGCACAACAGTCAATTGACATTCAAATACTCTTATAAAATCTCCTATAAAAAACAAAGAGGAAAAGCTTTTCCTATGTTATGCTGTGACAACCGAACAAAAAATCAACTCAGAAAATATAACTAGAGTAGTCTCCTTGCTACTGAGCCTGAGCAAGGTTTGCAGAGGCAGAAGGAGCACAATTCTACAGCGGGGACTCCCACTTGAAGCTAAGACCATTGCTGTAGGAGAAAGCACACACATTACTTGTGTGTTAGCTAGAAGGAAAGTACTACAGACTATAAGAAAGGAAACAGCATCAGCAAAGGAGACCAGAGCTATGAGACACTGGAAGGAATCAAAAAGAAGAAGCACTAAAACAACTGCACACCATGATCCACACAGTTGTCTTTTGCTGGGATGAGAGTATAACATTCTTTCCTACCTTAGCTGAATAGTTTCATTGTGATCTATTTACTCCTATAACATCTAAATGCAAATTTTCACCAATATTTTGGTGAAATTACAGAATAAAGACCTCAAGTTATACACTTGCCATTAGAACTGTAATGCTAAAGAATATTTTCAATAAAATCAAATGCTAGAGAACAGTACTTTCAATAAAATCTAGCAATGCTCAAGGCATTCAATCAGAAACTTATGTAAAGTCAGTCTATGCTAACAATCTCCACTACTGATTCTTCCCCAAAATTTGGTGCTTTTTCCTCAAAGTGAATGGATAGATATATTAATGTGCTCTGTATCACGCTAAACCTATTGGAAATGTGCTTCTTATCTGACTTGCTTTCCAGGGCAGTGCATATCCTGGGACAGAGGAGTTAGGCTTCACCCACACTGTTACGGACCCTACTCTGCTAGCAGGAAAGATGCTGGTATCCTAGATCCTATGGGATGCAATGCCTTCAGGAAATTTATATCAAATGATTATTGCATAATTTCAGGGTGTAATAAAACCTCTTACACCGTACACAGGCATTGAGTTCCCTTTGCACTTTTGTGTCAGAGGAAGAATTGTCCTTGTCAACAGCAACTACAGGTTCCCGTGTGAACCCGTAGGATCCCCTTGCTGTGCATGTGGAGAAAGTTGAAGATTTCTGAGGGCATCGCATGAAAACCGGGGCGAGGTTTGACATTGTCATAGTAGTGGTGAGTTATAAAAATCCCTGAGGGGTTCATAGGGAAGGCCCAGAAGCCGAAAAGGTGGACCTCTTCACAGAGCTCCAGAGCAGCAGTCACCAGGATGAGGCCGGTGCTAATCCGCTTGGCCCGCACCCCTAGACCGAGCCAGTAGCGCGAGACGTTGATGAGATACTGGGGATGGAAGTAGTAAACAGCTTGCTGGGATTCAAAATCATCCAGGACGTACTTGACCCGGATCGAGACGTCCGTGTTGCGGGTGTTGTAGAAAGCCGGCAGCAACACAGAGGCGTTTTCATAGACCTGGAGCACGTCGTAGAAGGGTTTCCTCCACTTCTCCAGCTTATGGAATCTAAAGGAAAAGGATGAAAGGGAGGGTCAGACCAGCAGTGACTTCACTTTTGACCCAGCAGACAAGAAACTGGAATTGGATTTGGGCAGAAATGCTCCTGGTGCAGAGGCAACTGAAATTACCTTTCAGTTAATAACAGGAATATACTTAGATTGAAAAGTACCTAAAAGAAAGCATCAGCATGAAAAGTAGGACAAAAATGAAGGAGGAGAAAAATATCTTCTCCCCTCCTTTGGAGCATATTCACTGAACACTGGACAAACCTTCTAGACATTTCTGGCCCTTTTTTCATCCCTTATTTAATTATCAAAAGAATGCAATTTTTCCAAGGATGACCAGCTTTATTGTGCACTTCACAGTGCAGGACTGTATAAAAAGCAGCAAACAACAAAACTGAGCTAAACCTGTAATACGTCCAACTGTAGAATTGAAAAAACAAGCCTGGAACAGCCTGGGGCCTCCAAGTCTTGTAAACATCCAAAAACTCCATGGTATTCAGGTATTAAAGATTTTTAAATGAAAATCATTCCGTCAATCCTAGCTACAAAAATGAACTGACATTTTTAAAAACATAGATGGCATCCCGTTTCCTTTCAAGCTACCGCATCTGAGCCGTTGGCATGGGGTTGTAGGCACACACAGGACTTCCAGAGGAAGGATGGCTCAGCTGGTGTGACTGGTGTGGCTCATCAGCTTCCTACTTCTGTTATCAATATACAGCATTTAAGGCATTTCTATAGATTGCTATTGATTCGTTATACTGAATAATTTCAATTCAGAAAAAAAAACATGATTAATAGTGTCCCTTTTGAGTAGAATTAAAAAAAAAAACCTTCTTTGTAAGAGTTAGAATTTAGTGAAAGGCAGATTTGGAAAAGTGATAGGAGATGAAAACACAAGAAACAGAGAGAAATGACCTTTCAGTAATTATACTGGGATTGACAGTCACGACATCCGTCTTCACTCCCACGTCTGTAATGTATTTCTCAGATATAGGAGGCAAATTGCACCTATAAAGAAAAGAATTAAGAAAGTTAAACAATTCCTT
>JAWLRI010000957.1:1891735-1916135 GCA_034781795.1 Crypturellus tataupa | reverse complement strand
AACCGCCTGCATGGACCCTGTGCCCTGCTCTGGGTGTCCCTGCTGGAGCAGGGGATGCACTGGGGGATCCCTAGAGGCCCTTTCAACCTCAACCATTCTGTGTTTGTGTGTGTGTATCCGAGGAGTAACAGCTAATCAGCTTGGAATCACTTTGTAATAGTTACTATAATAAAAACATTGTTTGTAATAAATAGTGGAAACACAAAGCCCACAACTGAATGAGTTGACAGTTTTCTACAGGAAAGGCCAACCAAGCCCCAAGGCACACTCAGAGTCAAAGAAAATCCCAAATATTTGAAGATACCAGAAAAATCTATCTACATTTTAGACAATAATTCAGTGCAAAGATACCTGACCCAGCTTGGGTACCACAAGTAATCTTACCACATCAGCAAGAGAGATCTGACTCAACCAATTATTTGGCATCTCATGTTTCCAAGGCCAACATATTTAGAAGCGGATGAAGCGTCCCTACAATGTACTATATTCTGCACTGTAAATATACCCAAGGAGCTCCAATTGCACAGAGGATCTGTAATGAAGAGGAAGTGCAAAATGTCATTGAGAGTCAACGTGTACTCAATATTGCCCACAGGAGTGGGCAGCGTTCCCTCTCTCCATACTTAGAAGGCACCATCTCACCCTACCATATGTGCAGGCCCTCCAAAGTGTTGACTGCACAAGAGTTTCAGCTGGAATTGGGAAAACTGAAATTTTGACCATATTGGTTATTGTAGAAAGTGCTGTGAAACTACTAGTGACCAAGACTGCTTTTTACAATTTTCACCATGAGAATCAAAATAAAATTAAATAAAGCATAAAATTAAATAAAGAGGAGTGGAAGGAGAACAACTGTCTGTGGGGGCAGTGAAGAAACAGAATGGAAGCAAGTAATTGAGGGCAAGGACACAAAGAAATGGGAGGCTGACTCCACGGTTTGCCTGAGGGAGACATGGCCGGCTGAGCAATACATACACTTGAATTAAAAAATAAGAAAGGAAACGAAAAGGCAATCAAGGGTAAGAACGAGGAACAGTGAAAGTAGGAAAATGCAAAGCCTGGCCCAGCAATTAGGTCTGAACGGAATACAGAGAGTGAAAGAACAGCCAGGAAAGTCGAATCAGGTCAGGAATGAAAGCCTGATTTTCCAGGACATCTGCAAGAGTAGCCATGGAGGTGAGTGCTCACAGCTCAGGCCGTGCGGGATGCAGCTGCAGCAAACTCGAAAATCTCCAGGACCAGAGAGCAGAGAAACACGAGGAACACAGCATCGAACCCAACCCTTTGGAGGGCACAGATCCCAAGGAAAGTATTCCCAAAAGCCACTATGCTCAACAAGGAGCCAGCTGAGATAGATAGTCAGTGGGAATGATGACTTTTAACTCCCATTTCTCCCAGAGAATTACGGTTCTTCCTTCCTGAGACATTTATTCACACAGATCTATGAGCCTTCCCCTCCTGCACTTGAATTCATAACATATCAAACGTGGGCGACGGCGTTGAGAGGAGCAGGACGGCAGCGGGCGAGCAGCACGGATTATACAGGATTTATGGATTTGACTTTCCACAAACGTAGGTAACGCTGAATTTCATACCTGCTCACATACATGTAGGGCAAGCATTTATATTTTTCAAAATCAGGGTAAAAAACAGGTAGCAGATTATAACCAGTTATTAAACAAAATATTCAAAAAGATCTATCTGAAGGGACAAAAGCAGGCCTAGATCCCCACATGACAGAGGGAGGAAAGCGAGCTGCTACTGGCTATTCTGTGGATCAGAATTAAGATTTAACTGACCCTGTATTAATCAGTTATTAATTTATCATTAGCCACTCAACAACATTTTGCTAAGACAGACTAATGTAATTTGTATGCATCTGAGAAACGGAATAAATGAAAAAGGAGAATTTGGTTACCTTAGATTACTGTGTACTAAGGAAGGGATATGGACTAGCAATTCGCAGGGAAGGATCAGCAAGGGGTTTTTTGCCATTTCAGCAGTAGAGGTGCAAGATAATAATGTCAGTAATAAAGTAAGTCTCCAGGGAGCAGGGATTCAAACACTGCCTTGCCTTTTCCATCTCAGCCACGGAGAGCACTGAGGCTTAAACTTCTGCCACTTGATGCTTTTCTTTAAAAACCAGTGAAAGGGATGTGTCAGAAAAAAATCTCCAGGTGACAGAGGATAAAAAAGCGATTTGGGGACCTTTTTTCACAAGAAAAACCTCTGTGGCGACCTGTGATAGAACTGTCAACGCGTGCAAATTTTTGCAGAGCTTGTATTCACAGCTCAGGTATTTGCGAGCTCCCTCCTTTTACTTAATCTGGGAAGACAGGAGCATTATGTAAAGCAACTAAAAGCAAAAAAAAAAATGAGAAAGGGAATAGGACCAGGAGCTAGGAAGGACTTTGGAGGCAGCTGAGTGACCTTCTCCATCCCTTTTCCACCCCTCTCCTCAGCGCAGTCACTCAAATCTCTGGAGAGCAGAATGTTCTTGGGGAGGTCCCCATATGGCTGCACAACCCTACACTACATAAGACTAGATACAGTCATCTTTAGATAATGTGTCCTACGTGCATACTCCACTTATAGATATATTAGTGTATGTAGCATCAAAAGAGATCACGTAACTGGTGTGCACACAGTTGGGATCCAATCCAGTACATTTAGAGAGAACAGATTGAGAAATTCCTTCCAGCAACACCGGGCTGTGTGCAGAGCTGCTGCAGCGACAACCGACAACTTCTTGTGCTGGAGAGAAGCTCAGTGCAATAAATAAACTACCCGGGGCAACGTCAGCAACATCTGGTATGCACTAGTCATAGGAAGATGTAGGAAATCAGTGGGATAGATATGCTGAACAGAGAGGAAGATCTGGGAAGTCAGGGCTTTGCTGTCTCCTGAAGTTCTCTGTTTCCTTCTCCTGTAAATAAAATGGACAAAATCCAAGACCTGCTTCGCACAAAACGCGGTCAGGATTCAGCGAGGTGACTCATGGGCCACATGTCATTTCCGCGGGATAATATTTCACTTTGGTTAGAAACGGAGGGGACACAGGACTGTGTGTTAGAGAGCTGACTCATTAGGTGACCTTCAGCTGTACCTCTTGGGGAAAATATTAAAAGGAAGGAGAGCTAAAGCCTTGGAATATCTGGGTTTAGGAAGACTAACATCTTTGGAGGATGTTAAGGTAGGGCAGAGGACATGAGTTAGCTGCACCCCAGCACCATAGCTTAGGACAACGTGCAGCTCAGCCACATGCAGCCCCTATGTCCAACTTGGAACTGCTGCTCTCCTGGTAGAAGTGAGATCTGATCCTGTCTGACAGGCTAAGTGACCCCCTCAAGGTCTAGTTTCTGCGGGTTTGTTCCTCATCTGCCCCATATTATGCAAAAGTTGATCATAATATACCTTTATATTGTGAGGGTAAGGGAAGGGGTAAAAGCTGTCTCAAAAATGATTTGCAACTATTGTATAAAAACTGCTTTGGAAATACCAAAATGGTGGTATAAGCTCAAACTATAAGAGTCTGATGGTAATTATAGGGTGCACACACGTATAGAGGAGTCATGCTTTATTCTCACTTAAAAGGCATAAAGCTTTCAAATAATGCAGGCTGTCTCCGTATGAAAGCTTACTGCTTCTTGCTGTGTGACTGAATTACTGCATGTTTCCCCCTCAACAGACTCCAGCGTAGTCTTTGTTTAAATTTTTTAATAGCTTTTAAAATAAAGTTCTTCTCACTTGTGGCCTGGAGAAAAAAAGGGAAAAAAAAAAAAAGAAAAAGCATTTTAAAGATTCACTTCTGTGGCTGATTCTCACTCTGCAAAAACCAGGTTGCTAGAAAAACAGTATTTAGCAGGGTTCCTGCCAAGAGAAAAAAAATACACAGCAAATAATTATTCTGTCAGTTTTGCCTTGTAAAAGCAGGCAAAGACTCTCCTATTGATCTCTCCTACGCCACAGGTTGGGAGATGAGACCGTTTCAGTGACCATTTCAATATTTTTCATGGTAGTGGCAGTTTCCTGATGTAATCCAGCATTATTCCCCGCTGGCCACATAAAAGCTCACACAAAAAAAAGGCCAGACCTCAGTTGAGCATCTGATTCAAAGGAAAATTCAGCAGTGAGCTGAGCCCCAGAAAGATGAACCAATACACAGGCCAACTGCAGCTCTGGATTTAAGCAGAAGTCCACAGCATTTAACCTACTTTAGCAGATCAATGCAGCAGATTTTTAATCAACATATTAATCCTCAAATAAAAATAATTACCCCAGAGATCCGTATTAAAGTCCCTTAATTATATCTCATTTAATCGCTCCTTTCACTCGGGATCAAGAGCTACGAAGACTTGAGTTTCTCAGTGTCATTTTCAGGCTTAGAGTCTCCTCGCTCGGGTTTAGCTGTTTCTGGGAAGACGAGAGAGACATTTGCTTTGCCGAGAGCAACCCATCCCTCCTGGAAGAAACATGGGTGGAAAAAGAGGTGGGCAGGATTTGGCCTTCTACATGCAGATGGCACAACACAAAACAGCAGGGGAAGGAGCAAGGAATGTTGTACGGTGTGTGAAAAAACGTGGGAATGCCTATAAATCTCATCGCTACGTCCTCTCCCTTTGCCAGGACAGACCAACTGGAATCTGGCCCCTTTCCTGAATTTCCCTGAGTGGAGGGGACTTACCATAGAATTCCCTTCCCGGAGCAGCCTCTGCTGCTTGACAGGCGAGTGCCAAGGGCACATGGAAACCTCAAAAAACCACAGAAAGAGAGGGCAAGAGCAGGAGAGAAAAGCTGAGAAGTACCTTTGTGATAATATTTTATTTTTATTTTATCCTTTTTTATTTCAGTTTATGCTTGGGGTTTATTTTGTGCTTAGAATGATTAGGGATAAACGAGAAATGCTGAGAAAACAGGGTGAGACCTCAGCATGCCATCAAATCATCCCTCAGAGCACAAGGGAGCTCGCTACCAAACCACCTTCTAGCACACTCCAGAAGCCTCCCAAAAATGAGATTTTAAACCTCCTTAGGGAGTCTCACCCTTAAAAAGTTTCCCTGCAAGTCTGGAGCCAAGTTTTTCCTTCTATAACTTGAGCCCATGATTTCTTCTCATCATGGGGGTTGTTGCAGCAATTTATTGCGTTCCCTGTGGCAGCAACTGTTTGGGTATTTCAGGACAGTTATCATCTCTCCCCTTGATTTTTTCCAAGCTAAACAACAACAGTTTGGCTCTTTCAAAAAGAAATGCATCTTTTGAGGAGTGAGGTACCCCACGGTAGCCTAAATGCCCTGAGAAAGGCCTCACTGCTGAGCAGGGGGCTCAAATTGCTCCATCTATAACCACAACACCCCTGTTTATACATATTCTTATTACACTTGTTATTCCCCGCAATGAGAAACAGTTTCTGACTGTCAGCATTTTGCTTGCTCTTGGCACTAGATGAGCTGCAAGGTAGGCAAGAACTGAACCATCTTTTGGCAAATTACTGCTAAATTAAAGTAGAAACTTCCATAGCAGCTACCTACGCTACCTAAACCCACTTACCTCGAAGCATGTAAGAGAAACACTCCCTTTGAAAAATCATACCAAGCATAACATTTCAAAACAGATTTAAGTAAAATAAACCCTGCGTGGGTCAAGGTTGAACACTCGAGGATCCCCATTGGTGTTTGCTGTAATAAGAGCAGTGCCGTTTGCAGATCAAAGGCTGACGTGATCTACAGCAAATCAGTCTCAGCAGTAAATTCATGCGAAGACAGCAGTGAAAATGTAAAGCAGTCTCTTTGCTCTCTGAAACACTAACACGGCTGCTTTGATTTTAGGAAAAGCATCTACATTTTTGCTTCTAACAACGTGAAAGTTGCAGAACGAGTAAGTTCTGCAATAATTTGACCTCTGGAGCCACTTCAGCTTGAATTTACATAGGCTGAGAAGGCTGTATCGCATGGTCTGACCAGGGGCACATACCCCATTGGCAGAAGTCTCGAAGCTTAAGTAAAACCTAGATTTTTACAGCAGCTGCAGAATAAAAGACAGTCCAGCAGATAAACAAATCCTATCCCACCTAACACTGGATTTTGCTAGTAGTCTAAGAGATGTTACAGATGCCAGATGCATCTTCCCAAGAGAGATTAACCTTGTTGGCACAACACGGAGAAGTGATTCGAGCCCGTGTAATGGTACAGCTGGATCTCACCCTCAATTCGCTTTTCCACACAACTTTTTCCATCCCCTCACATCCCCCCTTACCTTTTGAGATAGTTTCTCCCATACAGGATCTGCTGCAGCAAGGTGACCACGGCAAAAGCGCAGATGAATATGAAGAACAAAGTTCTGTTCCCCAGCAAATCTCTGCTTGATGAGGGGTCAGTGTATCCCATCCTTACCAGTCGCCGAAGCTCTGCTGGGGAAAGCTCAGTTCATGGTCACCTTCATGCCCTTTTTCCCGGGAAGCAGACGGGGATGCTGGCTGGCTTTTCTACAAGAAATCCACGGATAAGGTATCCCATCGTTCAGCCCTGCTGCCCCTTCCTTGCCCCTTCTGGATGTTCGCTCCGGGATCGGGCACGGTGGCTGGTTTCCAGCGGAAAGTTTCCAGGAGATTCAGACGTGGGGAACATGTAAAATCATCTCTTCAGAGCGCGTTCGGCGCAGGCAGCGTGTGCTGCGTGAGAGGCATTCTGCTCCCTCTACGCCTCTCCTGCGAACCCGCTGCTAGCAATTATCTACTTCAATCCCATTTCCATATTCCAGATGGGGGAAGCTGCAAACAAGCCGGAAAACTGCAGCCAATGGCAAACGCAGCGCTCCGGCAACCCGCTTTGCAAACACATAGTCGCCGGCTCGTCGGTGCTTCTGCTCGGCGACTCCAGCGAACGGCGCCTGCGAGGAGACGTGAGCGGCGTGTGCGATGACCGAGCGGGCGTGCGACGATCGTGAGGATTCCCTTCAGCCCCCTGCAAAAACAACAGCGGCAATCTGGTCAGGCGAGCGGGGAAGCGGCAAGATGGGGCATCCGTCGGGTGCCTGTGGAATTCGCACGCGGAATGCGGTGCCTTTAGCGACACGGCGCTCGCTCCTTGGGCTCCTCCGTTTCCCCCCGGTTATTCCTGCGGAGCGAGCGTCAGCAAGGTCACCGTGCAGCTCCTCAAGGACAGAGCTCTCCCCTCCTGCATGCTGATTTATTGGAGGCTCTGAGTAGCCTCACAGCCGCAGAGAGGGAGAGACTGCCCCTCAGCGCAGGCTGCACAAAACTATTCATTTAAAGAGACAAATATTCAGATCGCTCCTGCGCCGTGAGCAGTTCTCTTTTTTAAGGGTGAAGTAACAAGACTTGATCTATGGCCAGGGTAACTCTTCTGAAAGGTCCCTGCTGTCAGGAGGGGCACGATTCTGCTCCCAGGACAATCCAGGGAAGCAAAATCTGCCCCCAGTCTTTCACTCCTTAAAGCAAATGCCTATGAGAGCTTTCTCCATAAATGAAATGCCTGGGCTTGGAGGTTGTTTAACCCCGGTAATTGAGCGGGAGAAGTATTTTGGAAGCAAAACAAGGGAGAAAAAAATGCTTCATCTAAGAGAAAGGCGGGATTTTGATGTGAATAAATGATCCAGCAGCTCAATCAGCATATGCAGAAGGCTGCCGCGTGCCAGCAGCCCAGCTGTGAGCAGGGTCTGTTTCTCCACTGTCCACACAGGAATTGGGGCTGCGTGGGAGGAAGGGCCCAGGTAACTCTGTGTGACCTATTCAGGACAGTTCCTGAAGCTAGAGCTAGCCCTCTGCATGAACTACAGCAACCTAGGCAAGAGAAACAAAGACCAAAGCAGCCTTTATCTACTTTTTAGTGTATAAAAAAAAAGTGTTTCAGGTAGGAATGTGGTCACCTGGAGCTCCTTTTGTAGACATGGACCTCCAAGGGGAGATCCAACCCTTTGTAATCCCTTGACTTTGTGGTTACGGTGCAGGAATCCAGGCCTCACGCATGTTCGCCTTCAATCCCTTTCCCAGCTGCCACATACACATTTGTGAACCCGTCTAAAGGCTTCGTTTATCAGCTGAGCATAAACAAGGAGTGTTTATCCCAGATTAGCGCAAAGATTATCCATCTTAATGTCCTGTCCATGTGGGGAAGAGTGGAGGAGTGGGGCAAGGATGGAGTGATGCCTCCTCGGGGACCCTCTGAGCATTTTGTGGTTCAGGACCTTCCCAAACCAGGAGAAGCAAAACAGTATTTTGGTTAGAAAAATAAATGATTTGGATGCACTCACATGCGTTGTACAAGGAATAACACGCATGATGGAGGATAGGCAAATTAAACAGCATAACCAGCCTGAGTCTCTCTTATAGGACCAAAGATGTTGCTTTTAAAGACCAGAGAGCAGATTTTGACCATTCCTGTCCTGTCATGGGTGTGAAACCAGTTTTGCAGATCCTAATAGCACCGAAGTTTTGGTGAAAAACCCTTTTTGCCTTTCTTCCTCTCTTGCCCTCTGTTCCAAGTGATTTGTTATTGAGATAGTTGTGCTGTACTGCACCAAACATGTCAGTCGTGTCAGTCTTTTTGCTATTTCTTCTCTTGATTTAATGGCCAGCATGAGCTGTAGTAAGCAGCACCCATGTGCTGTCAGTCACACTTTGGCTCTCTGTGTCCTGTCATCCTTCTCTGCTCTATCAGAGCTGGCCAGAAGACGTGGCATCGAGAAGACTACGTGCAGGAGAGCTGCATCCCTGAAGCAAGCAGCACAGTACAGAGATATGTGTTATAAATGGAGAGGATTTTCTATGCCAGATTGTGCACAGATACTGTTCTGTCATGGGGAAAAGAAATCTACGTTCACTGCCTTCAAACCAACACTACAGTAACGCTGCAGAACATGAAACAGAGCAGCTCTGTACGAGCATGAAGAAATGGGATGTCTATTGACAATTTTCAAAGGATGCTCAAGGTTGCCTGCAAGATTTGTTGTGAGCAAAAAAAGTCACATGGTGTGTGCAGAAGGGCTGAATGAGCAATTGCGCCAGCGTCTTCCCAGAGGCCTTTCGAGAATTTGACTTGTCAACTATAGCCTCCTTCAAAGCATCAGTGAGTTAAAGAGGACGGATTTCTTTTAAAATGATTTTACAGCCTGTGCTTAAGCAAACAAGCGGCAACAACAGATCCTCTCCTGCGCTTGAGAGGGGCTTGTGGCAGCAGACATTCCTGTAACGGGTTGTAAATGCAGATTTGCTGGGTATGACAGGGCTCCAGTGGAGCAGCTCTTGCCTGTGCAATGGGCAATGCAGCTGCAATGCTACTGGGCAACACTCGTGGGTTTGTGCTTCAGGTCGGCTCTGCCCTTAGGGTACAAGCACAAAGAGGCTGGGAGCAAGGCTTGAAGAAAACCACGAAGCCCCTGAGTGTGTAATTCTGGAAAGCACCCCAGTTAGTTGATGTAAAAATTAATGAGCATCGCAGCAAACCAGAGCAGCCCATAACCCTAGTTATAACCCTAGTTAATCTAGTTATAACTCTAGGACTCTGTGTATATTCTCAGTCGTTCCCTTTAGTTTATTTCTTGCATCTGTTTATTTCTTAGTCTTTATTTCTTGTATCTGACCTGCTTGCCAATTATCATGATGGATAATCCTTCAAGTAAAACTTCTCCAGCCTGTGCAGTGAGGTATGAGCCCTCTGATGCTCCAGACCAGCAGGATCTCTGCTGGGAGAGAATCTCAGGATTTGCTCTGAAGTTGAAATGAAGCAAAACTGACTTAAAAAAAAAAAAGATTTAAAAAAGGAGTTAAATTTGAATACCAAACAGAAGTAAATCTTGTTTAATTACCAAGATGAGATCTTCAAAGCTCCACAAAGGAAAAGATGCGTTAGCAAAAGGACAGAATCTGTTAGGAATCATATTGGAGTCTGCAGAGAATATGCAGAGAATATGCACGTGCAGAGAATATGCACGTCTTTCTCTGCTGAAAGGATATTACATGGCCCTTATTCCTATACTGCACTATATTTTTTAATATAAAATGATTGGGAATTTCCTAACATACCTTGCCCTACAGGTGTCATTTAAACCAGTGTTTGATGGATTCTGTGCTGTCATTTCAGGTGAAAGCAGGAGCTTTTAGTCTCTTGGATGTCGGATTGGTGTGCTGGCTGTGTAAATCACTGTGTACATAACTGAGCCTGTATCATACTGGTCCAGAGCAAGGCACAACAAGCTTCCCAGTCCTCTCTCTGGGATTTGTGACTGTTCAGCCACCCCTTTCTTGAACACTTTGCGCATTAAAGAATATTTTCTTTTGCAACACCGCAGAATATTGTGGGTTGGAAAAGATTTAGCAGAACACCTTTTCCATCTCACTCTTTTGCCTTTTCAAAAAAAAAAAAAAACAAAAAAAAGAAAAACGAAATTGGGCCTATTTACAATTTCTACTAAGTTTCTGTCAACTGTTAGCCCATTGATTTTGCAAAGCACTAGCACATACATACACGCCTAGAAGATTCTGCTATATCTGAAACTCATAAACATATGCTTATCAATACTAATGCTTTGAAAGCCATAAAACATGAAATTATTAGCATAAACCAGTGCTCAGCACAATGCCTAGTGCCCCATCACTGCCTTAAATCCTTGTATCTAAAACTCTGATATTAAAAGAACTAAAAGGATTCAGCTAAGATGTAAATATTAATTTCCTCAGGAGCTTGGCTAAGCCATGAGGATGAGATGGCTGCGAAGGGCCACGCTGGCACCGTGTCCCCTACCTGGGGAGCTGCCTGGATGGGAGCAACCTCCCAAAAGCAGCATATGGGTTATCCACTGGGTATCCATTACATCACCTAGGGAATGCTGACCCGTTTCCTCATACTGCAGGGCTCCACGCTAGGGACAGCCTCTCTAGTCCAGCACTATTTCCAGCCTTTTCCAGATTCTTTGAGAACGTAGGGATTGCAGCCTGATTCCACAGCCCTGTGCACACTCACAGCAGCCCTGTCAAGACATGAGAATGGTGCGATTGCAGCTTCTCTGCAGATAAAAAGAAAGAGGACTAAATGGTTTTACAGGTCTTGTATCTGTTAAAAACATTAGTTCCATTTTGGAGCACTGTGTGGGAGCACTGGACTTCACACCAAACCAGCAAGACTGGATTTCTGTTCAAACCATGGACCATGGACAGCAAAGACACAGAAATCCTGCACCAGCCGAGTAACAGCTGCTGCTGTACAGGAGCATGATCCTGCCTCTATCCCAGGCAAGTCCTAACTGCTGCTTAGCTGGACAAAACCAAACCTAAAACCTCCTAGTGAAAACCTGCAAAGAGCTGGACTTTGTGACACTGAATAACACCTTTTTGTTTGTTTCTTTGTTTTTTACAATTTCTACAGCAACAATAAAAATGGGGTATTTATTCTGAATTATTAAAACTCCCCAGAAATCTGGCATAGGAATTTAGACGTAGTCACAGAAACAAGGAACCTGATCCTAGAATGTGTTTTGCAGAGTCAATGAATATCATGAATCAATATGGGGAGAAACACAAGCAGAAAAGACTCCTTTGCATAATAAGGTAATTAAGTACTTCAAAAATTTTACACTGCTTTCTTGCAATCAGGAAGTAGAAAATAGCACTAATATAGGAACTGATTTAGCCTATGGAAAAATCACCTTTGTCTTTTTAGCACAGCATTGCATTGATTTTGTATTCAAAAAAAAAACGGAGTATATTCCTCTTGATTTAACTATCAGCTCAATTCACATGAACCCTCAAGTGCTCCAGACATTCATATTTTACACCCTTCTTCATGATGCCCTTCTACAGCACCAATTTCATTATTGGTACTAAAAGCAACAAGTTTTGTCTTAGATGGTCTGTTTACCTGAATTACTGTTCTAGGTCTACCCGTTTACCTGCATTACTATTCTAGACTAAGACATTATGTTTTCAGACCTATAATGATTTTTTTTAATCAATCTTGCATCTTAAATTAGTTCAGTCTGTGACAGAAATTCAAAAAAAAATCCATCTGGTTTCTGTGGTCTTCATATATCCCCCACACACACTTCCTGAAATGTATTTTATTTTGCTCTGCTAACATTGTGGAGGTTCTCACTGGAAATTTGGATAACTGACCTTAAGGGAATAATTTTCCCCTCCTGCAGCACTCCTTCGGTCCCTCCTGTGATAGTGTGGATCCAGACTAAGCTCTGCACAGTGTCCACGCAGATTCGCACGCAGTTACAGAGGCAGCTGTTAATAAAACTGGTGACCCTTCCACATTCCTTCCTTTGCATCTGTAATTCCTCCGTCATGCTTATTTGTATTAGGGTAGCAAACAGATATCACTCCTGAAGCGGCATTGTGGAAGGTGCTGTAGCTGAGCATTATCAGAGCCAATCCTAGTCAGGAAGAATTACGGTTTCAGCAAGCAGCAAAGAAAAGGTGAGAGAAGGATTTATTTGCTCCATTTACAGAGAGCAAGAATTGAGATTTAGAGGCTGTATTTGAGCGTCTTCTAAAGACCAGGAGGCAAAATCAGCTACCACAATAGCGCATTTTGCCCCCATGCTGGCCAGGGAGGCCAGAGAGAACAATTTGCCTCCCAGAACAAGAAATTCAGGTGTAGACAAAGCCTGGCTCATCCCTAACCTCTGTCAGCAGGTTGAGCTCTGCTGAAGCTATGAGCACAAACCACATCTACCACACGACTGGTGTTGTTACCCCTTGGCTAGACAAATTGCACCACGCCATTTCTTTAAATAACTGAAAACAAAGTCCCTTACATACATTTTTCTCTAAAAAATGAAAAAGGGGAAGAGGGAGCAGTAGCTTGTGCTACAGTCTATGGACTACAGTCTATTAATCTCCAATGCATGGGAGCTGCAAAAGCATCTGGCCCACAGGATCCAGTGCTCTGCACTCTAGAGAGCATTCCTCTGAGCACAGGAAAGCACAGCATGGCATTTAGCCAGAACTGGTTTTCTGCAGAACATTCCCATCATCATCAACATCTTTATTTAAACTTCACTTTCAATCAGCTTTTTTTTATTTATATATTTTCTTCCAGGTGCATCCAGCAGCTCCTCTATGGAGCTAAGAGGTTTGTGGGTGGCTTTTTTTTCCTGCAGTGTGGGTAGGAAGGTATGTGGGAACTGTAATTCAGTCACTTTAAAATCACATGAATCTGAGGCTTGAAAGGAAAAATAATAATAAATGGTACAGATTGTCAGGCTCGGTGCAATTCTCATTCAATTAAAGCTTATTTTAGCACAGGGCAGTTTATTTTTAAAAAGTTCTCTTGGCACTTTGATGCTTTCAAGCTACTGGGTAGCTAAAAAGGTCTTGCTGGGAACAAATTACTCTTGGTACAGCATTTTCTGAACTGCATTTTTATTTTCTGTCAAATGACAATAAATATGATCCACATGCGCAAACAGCAGCAATAAAATAGCTAGTGGGCTAGCTGAAGCCTTAGCAGCAGTGAATGAGTAAAGCTTTGGCCCTGGGTAAAAACAAAGTTCAGACTCAGGCATGGTCAAAATAATGTTGTTTGGGGCTTTTGTTTTTTTGGTTTTTTTTTGACTGATTGCTTGTTTGAGTCTACCAAGATGTTCTTCAATGTGTCCAGCTTTAAATTGCGGTTGGGGTTGTTGTGACATTCGACAGAGAAGCTCAAGCACTGAAGGCATTCTGCATGGGACTGTTGCTGCTGTTTGTTTTTCCATCAGGGTAAAACGAAATGTTGCACCTGCGTTTTGTATCTATAGTTTTTTATGCATAGTTTTCTGATATCTATAGTTTTGTGATTGACTTGGATCCTATTTTATAATGTGGCTGACAAATGAACAGCCCAACCTGTATTCCTCTTTTTCAATCCGTGCAGCATTTTAGGAAATGAACCACAGTGCCCAATTCTCACTGAAATGGGCCCAAAAGCTACTAGATGATGAGAAAAACCCTTTCCTAATAATAAAAATCACATCTACTACTATTTTTAGATCATCCCAATTTATGAGAGTAGTTGGCAAACAAGACTGATGATTTGAGTTCATCCTTTGGAATAACAGGCAAAATATTTGCCTAGCAAAATGGGCAATAATAAAATGAGATTATGGATATTATATGCTATACAGTTTCATGCTGTCATTATAGATTGACTAAACTATTACTCTAAGGTTTAACAGAAAAAAAAATTAAAGGAATGTGGAAAGCATGTGTGAAAACCATCCTTCACCCTCTTTAATTTATAACTTTATAACTTTCCTTTGCTTGTGAGTTGCTTGGTTTTTCCACTTCAGGTCTGCAGCCATCCTTCAAATACATTGCATTTTTTTTTCCATTTTTTAAACTTTCTTTTTTATATTTTTAACATAAAACTGTAACTTTCCCCTGAGCAGCATTCTCAATTCTGTGTCATCCCAAGGGGATGTGCTCACTAGGAGGAGAGTGGGCTCCACTCCACACTCCACCAGGATTCCTTCCTGAGTATCTTTGTCCTCCTCACCATCTTTTTCCTCGTATGTGAGCTGGTGATTGTGGCATTTCTGGACCGTGCAGGTGTATTGCAAGAGTAACAGGGATAATGTATGAAGCTTTTCAGTTAGGATATAAGGTAAATAAAAATTCTAGCTTTTATCATGAGGCTCTGCCAGTATGAGGGCTGGAAAAGCGTGATGTGGCTGACCAGCTCCCAAAGTCCAAGATCCTGAACTACCTGATATGTCCCAGCATCATCTGGTTAAGACAGGCAAGTATTACACCTAACTTGTGTCTAGCCTTAACTGTGCTACAGTGACAACCAAAACATCCCAGTTATTAACAGCATTTTTACTGAAAGGGTCTATATTAATTTCAGTGAAACTGCCACAGAAGCTCAGCGCAGCTGCACCTCACTGACATCAAACAAGAACAGTGCACAGAATGTCACCTAGATTTCCAGTAGTATTTTTTTTTCTGTTTTCTACTAAAGATGATTATGAGTAAATTTAAAAAAATATCTTTTCACACAAACGAAACATGCTAGCTTCACTGCTCACATTCTGTCCTTGGAATTAGTGCTCCCCTTTGCTACCCCTTGTTCCCACTCTTGCTCTTAACCTTCCTCCTCTCACAGTTAAAGGGAAAAAAAGATAAATCTGGGAGTTGTGGTATCTCTTTCTCAGTGATATTCAAAAATATTCCAGAGGACAGGAAGGGGTCTACACTCCAGTCAATACGATAATGAAAAATAAATCAGATATTTTAAAATACCTTCTGGCAAAGAACAGGAAGAACTGAGAAGGCCACAGACATGAAATGACAGTAATCTGAAAGTACTAAAAGAAAATGCCCCTTTACACAACACACAGTCTTTGGAAGTCCTTGCCACAAGGCTAAGCGCTTTGTGAAAATCAAAAACTCGTTTGATGGCCCATGCAAATGCTAAGAGCATCATAGAGTTTCCCAGATTGAATGGCAACTCCCCGGAATCACTGCATAAGCCACAGAAAATTGAGGTCCTTCTGCAACCATCCATTCAGAGGGAGCAGTTTACATGATCTGAAGAATTTACCCTTGTATTTCCATGTCCTTCATACTCAACCTCCAGGTTCACCCAGACACACAGCAGGGGCTGGCAACAGGAATCTAAAATGCAAAATGTCTCATGTTTGCGTAATTTGCCTCCTGGACTTTCAATCTGAGGGCAAAAGCAGGGAAGCTAAGAGTTATTAACAGAAGCTGCCCTGGGTTTTTAGGTTATATTTCACCCGTTGGTCATCACATTCTGCAGCAGATTAAACACCGTCCTGCTGTGTCAGTAACAAGTGCAGCTTTAGGGGGCTACAGGTTCCTGTGCACTGCTCTATTTGCTAGGAGTGCTTCAGGAGGAATTAAAATGCCTGCAAATGAAATCTTCCCTTGCTTCACATTTAAGGCTAGCACAGAACCCTTAAACAACATGCAGCTAATGCCTGGGCAGATGCCAGACTCTGCTGAGTTGTGCCAGAGCTGGATTTGGCCTGGGATTTTTCATTTGTACAACCCCCATAAAGTTGACTCATTGGGCAGACGCTGCGTTACCACTTAATCAGAGCCTGAGCCAATATCCATTTAAATCAATGGGAGTCTGACTTGATTTTCAAGGGAAGCAGCAGAATCTAGATCCCTGTATTATATCAATTGAGCCTCGTTTCCCTTTTTTCCTCCCTCTCTCTCACACACAGCAAAATTTAACCTGTAAAATTTAATCTTCCATTACCATCAGTGCTACAGATATGGGCACACAGACCCTTAATCCTGCAGCCAGTCAAGCACCCACAAACTCTTTTGAAACTGCAGAGAAAGCTCAGAGCAGTCCGGGGAAGCATCCAATATTTTACTGGATTGATATGCAGAATAGTTATTTGAAGAGTTTTTTTTTTTCCCTCTGTTTCTTACAATGTCTGATAAAAAAAGCATTAACTAATTACTTTAATTGCACTTGTTTTGTAGTATTTCACATGGGACCTGGACAGCAGCTGCCTCAGCTTGATCCCATCTGGCTGGGGGAAGGGAAATTATTATAAAATGTGTTTTCCCCAGGGCAAATTGGACTTTCTGCTGGAGCTGGCTGTATGGAGGTGGGGAAGCTGTTGGAACCAGGTGTACTGCACAAAATCGTCCCTGCTTTGAAACAATCTCATGGAATCCAGCAGGAAAATTTCAATCAAGTCTTTGGAGCCAAATCAGTCTAACTCCCCTCCCTTTTTTTTTTTTTTTTTTCAGGAACATGAACACTGATTGCTTTTAAAATAAATAAAAGGTTTCTTTGGGGATTTCTTTTTTGTGGCAGAGGTTGAGGGGGGCAAGTGTCATGAAAAGGTATCTGTGGGTTTCCAACAAGAATATTACTAGTTACTGAAACTAAAAAATTTGCAACTCTTTGGAGTAGTTGTTACCTTCCAGGCAATAAATTATCTGCAATGTGATTAAGATAACTTATGGAAAAATATGCTGTTAGGAAGGGAAGGGAGGAAAACACCCCCATACGAACCTGATTAATCAAGCATAATTGGCAGTAAGCACAGAAGACAGATTATGTGCTTTCGTTAGGCATCGTGTTTTAGTGCAGATGAGTTTCTGCCTCACTCCAAGTGACACTGTGGTCTCTCTGTGTTTTCTCTGCTCCCGTCCTTCTCTCAGACCTCCTCAACTCCTCGTCTCCTGCCTCCTTTCGCTTGGTCTCCAGTCCTTTACAGATGCCTGGTGCTTTTCACAAGAGCAGAGCTCCCGTGATGATCTCCTGACTATGCTTCTGGGAGCTGCTTTTTGCACAACCCTTTTTGGCTGTGCTAGAGGGTCACCTTTTCCCCTTCATGCTTAGGAATCAACGGCCAAAGCTGGCTATTGCTCCTTCTCCATGGCTGAATTTGGGGAGTTGACGTTTTCGCCCTGTGCTATTTTAACTTAGTTTCTGAACATGGCACAGACATGCCCAGAGTCCAGAAGAGGAGCTTTGGGAAATGTTTTCTCTGTTTGCACTAAACAAGTTCTGACAAGTCAACCATCCAGAGCACAACAGCTCTCTTCCCTCTCAGACCTTTGGCTCTCAGCTCGAGGAGGCTGTCAAAGGCCTTTCCTCCTCACCGAACACGTTCAGTGTCTGCAGCCTGGTCTCTGCTCTGTGTTGCTGTTTGCAGCACCCTGGGGTGAGATGGCATCTCCTTACTCTGGAAGAGTCTAAGATGCATCATTTTGGGCACAGGAGGATTTTATGACTCTCTTAAAATTGCACAGTGAATGTGCAGCCCCTGTTCTAGCAGGTCTTACCATCTTCCAACTAGCTGTACCTGGCTATAGACTATTTTATGGAAATACTCATGGTGTGCCAGCACAGAATGGTGTTCTTGGTCCAAGGTAGCATGAGGCTGTAGCATCTCAAGCACTCTAACTTGGTCTAAATGGGTATTACCACGGTAAAAAAGCAAACCTGTCCTGCTGCTGCGCTCAGCTATCCATCTTTGTTGTTGTACAGGACACACAGATAACCTGGATTAGAATAAACCCAGCAGAAAAAAAAAAAGAAAAAAAAAAGAGAGAAAGTTAGTTTTCATATGGATCAGCTGGTTTTCCAGCAGAACCAGCCTGTTCAGCTAAGTGGGAGGGTACAGATGTGTTGCACAATGGTGAGGACCAAAAGCCAGCCAGTCTACATAAAGACAAGGGGTTTTAGCAGCAGGAGAGCTACTGCCTGTCTGGGTGACCGTGCATGAGGAGCTTGACCACATTTTGTCTTAGCTAAAAAGTGGTGGGGAAAGAAGAGAGGGTACACAGGGCTGTCAGGGTGGTGCTGGGTCTGAGTTGGCCTTTGCTGGATGTTGTGCAGCTGCCCACAGGCAATTATGTGCAAAATAACAACACTGACGCTTGAAAGCTCCAGGCATCTTCCGCAGATCTCGCTGGCCATTATTCCAACAGAAGGCTGCTAATGGCATCTGATTACTTTCTTTGTGCTACTGCCATTTAAGGTCACTTCGAAGGACACAAACGCTTCTGTATTTTACTGTGTGAGACTGAGGCAAAACCACGAGTTTCAGAGACTGGGTTCTTAAAGGGCAGTAAACTAATGAGATGATATTAACTTTTTTTTTGTTGTTAAGTGCAGAGTTGACATGGCCAGGGTTACAAAAAAAAAGAATAAATGATTTAAAGGTGAGGATCTCTGCTGATAAATAAAATGCTACATATAAAAAGCAGAGTCTAACATTGGAGGATACCAACCTTTCACCAGGGTGAGGAGCATCAGCTGTCACATACAGGGAAAAAGAATAAAAATAAAAATGAGCCAAGCTAGAGAAAGAAAAAAAATAGGAAGGACTCTGTCTGTCTCGACATTATGGCATCTCTTTATGGACGTTAGAGCTGGGTCAGAATGAACTCTGAACATTAAGGTCTCTATTATTTTGCAAAGATCTGTAGCTTCTCAGTGCTAATGGCAGTGATAATGACATTGTGCTGCTCAGCATGTGCACCACAGCCTGCCTTCCTGCTTCTCCCTAGAAGGGCTTCAACTGGAAGCCCAGTTGAGACCCTTGATGAGGCCCTTGATGAGACCTGCAGTCAAGGGATGGTCCAAGTTACCTACATTCATAAGTAAAGTGGTTGGCAATGTATTTGGAAGCAAAATTTAATTGGAAGAAAAAGAGTGAACCAGCTGTTTCAATCTGTGCTGTAAGTATTTCTGATTAACCCATATGATTAACCACAGCTGATGGTTTTAGAACAGTAGGACTGAGGATTAAAGTATTATGTAGGCTGAAAACACCACATGTCACATCCCTAAATCACTTTGCTTTGTAACATTTAATTCTCTGCATACTCTTAGGATCAATTCTTAGGTCCTTATTCACTAATAGGAACTTCCATGTCAGATCCACTTAATGGTGAGGGCTATTCACTCACCCTCAGAGGCTTTAATAAGAGATTCTGCCTACAATTCTACTTGATCATTTTTTCTCACATATAATCTTCAAATGTGGCCTTAATGGTTTCCCTGGGAACCGCTTTGGGAAATGTCCCAAATGCAGAATAATGGGAACTAAAAGCAGAGGCTTAGTTTTTTTTTTTTCTTCAGACAGATCATTCCTAGCACAAAACGTACATTCCCTCAAATATTATCTTAATTGTAAATCATACATCAGTGTGTATCAGATAGCCTTCTTCCAAAAATTTGAATAAAAAATGGCCTGTTCTTAAAAGCTCATGGTCCAGCAGTGCTCTGTCTACACACCCAAATTCCAGAGCTCTGCTTTATCTGGGGGACTTTGTTCTGTTTACCGCAAACAACAGAAAATAAAGTTTGTGTGTTATATATGTCACGTTATATAGAAAAACACATTATGTTAAGAGTGGCAGATGTAAAACCCAACTAATGTTCATATGCATAGTTAATTAATGATATTGTGTTATTTCTGAATTGAAATTTATATATATATATATATATATATATATAAACCTATCATTCCTTATGGAGGAAACATGTGCTGGGTCTTGCTCTGAGTGTACTCAGGACAAAACATGCTTAAATCATGAGCACTGACTAGATATCTAGCTTCTTTACTACCTAAACTGAGATTAATCCCAGTGTTAAGACTTGATTCATCACTAAAGACAGTGTGGAAACTGTTAATAAGTTAAATTCCTATGCCCTTGACCTCCAGATAGCATGCATGGACTCATCTGTGGAAAGCCTTGTCCTCAAGCTGCAGGCAGGTTAAGGAACTTAGTTATAAGGTTGTACTTATTCAAGCTGTCTTCCTGCCTTCTTATATCTCCATTTTCCTCTTATGAAGAGCATTCTAGTTATCACTGGTAGGCAAACAAATAAAAAAAAAAAAAAAACAAAAGCCAACATCTTTTCATCTAAATATCAATATTTAAAACTTTGTCATCACTCAAAAAAAAAAAAAAAAAGGAAGAAAGGAGAGGTATCAAGCTGAAGCTTTATGGAATGAATGGCAGGTACCATCTCTATTCAACTAAAAAACTACAAGATTTCTTGTCTGAACTGGGATATAAACTCAAATTCATAGAGTCAAAGATTCATTCAGATTAATTTAGGGTGGGAGGAATGTGGGGAGGTCCTCTAGCCGTACCTCGCACCCAAGAAAGGCTTGTTCTGAAACTAAACCCGGGCTCGTCCAGTTGAGTTTGGAGTATTTCCAAGGATGGAGATTACAGAGCCTCTCTTGTCAGCCTGTTCCAGTATTTGAATGAAGATCACTTATTAAAACTGCACTGAGATTCTAAAAAAGTTTAGTAATTTGCCTCAAGAGAAGTTTTCTTTCCTCTCTCTCTAGCTATGTAGTTATCTCAGAATCTAAACAACTGTGAAAAATGTCATAAAAATAATTTAAGTGATCAAATAATCTAAGAAGTTCAGAGGGCTAGACACACAAGCAATTCGCTTGCAACCCAAATTCAAAACTTTATTTTTGTCTATATTACAAAAATGTCAAAACCTTACACAGAGAGTAGGTAAGGGGCTACAGCAACTTTGATGGGCCTATTTTTTTTTTTTTTTTTTGCAAGAAGAAAACTCCTGTTTTTCAGGTGATTTTAAAATCAAAGCATAGGACGTTAAAAGCTGTGGGTCACTGCCAAACATAATGTAGCAATATTTGGAAGTTCTCATGGCAAAGAATACAGATTTCTTGCAAAAAAAAAGGGTAAAAGGGATAGATGCCTAGAATAATTTAATTTTATTAATAGCTGGGAAACGGAAGAGGGTATCAATTTCAGCTGCCAGCCAAGGCTCGTCTAAACAAATTTCAAAAAATTTTATACTCTTGAAATGGAGGAATTACGTAATTTCTCCCATGTACAAACAACAACATCCAGTAAAACTGAATAATTTGTATTTTCTTTTTTCATGAACAGACTCTAGTGTTCTAGAAATGTCATTCATTGCATGGCACAGGAATGAAAAGAACTGATAGTTACAAGCCCCATACTTGGGATCTGGAAAATATCTTTGAATTGAAAAATTACAAGTAATGGAAATTTAAAAGTACCTGTAAAATAAATAAGATCTCAATATAAGAAATGGCTTTAAAAGAGAACGTGTCAGTTAATAGTTTGGTAACTACAAAATACAGAAATGCATTCCTGAATCACATGGAAAAACATTTCTCCAATAAAGAAAATGAGGGCACTACTTTTATGCAGGAAATCACGTAAAAAGTATTGGCAGAAGTAGCAGCAAAACAGAACTGGTAACAGAGCACATAGTTCTTACACTCTTGAGTAAAAACAGGCCAAACAGGTATTTCTTTCTCAGCTCTTGAGGCAGGATATATATATAATAGCTCAGAAATTGGGACTACTGATTTGCCTGTTGCATAGGACTAAGGAATTTTGCTAAAACCGTAAAAGCAGAAAAACATAGACATACTCTCAGTATTTGAACTTGTCACATAAGAAAAGATGCTCTTCATTAAAGGCAAAGATGGTGACATGAGATTTTAGAGGTTTTCCTTCTCTTTCTGTTCTTTAAAAGGAGAAGGTTTATATTCTCTCTGGTGAGAGCGTAAACCCATGAGGTTTTTAGTAAACTGTTCTTCTTGTATAAATTAAAATCACTTTTCATACCAGAGACTTAAATGATAACAATAAGCAATAACTTTGAATATTTTACAACAATCCCTTTTATACCTAAATGTCCAAATTATAATAATCACACTCCTGAGAGTTTTATAAGGCAAACACATCCTAATTTTTTGAGAAGTCATTGGAAGGTCAACAAATGGACATCAAAGGTTATTTGCAGTGATGATGAGCAAATGTAATAAAATGTCTTTATCCTGGTCTGAGACTCTGACCTGTCTCAACAGAACTCACCCAGCCTGCAACACCTCCTGTCATTCTATTTCCTAATTCTCTCTCACATGGGTCATTAGAGCATGGTACCCATAGGTGAGTTTCCTGGACACACATGACATGTTGTATGTCACATGTCATACGACAAGGCCATATGCACATAGGTTGCACAACAGGGAAGACGTTTGGTCCCGTGATACCAATTGCAGCGTTAAGCTCTCTAATAGGCCAAGTGGTTTATTGCCAAAAGATGGGTTATTTGTATTCAGGGTACAAGTTCTTGGTTTCTATAGTGCTTGGACTGTCACTTACATATGATTTCACACTCAATTCACCCCTCAGCCATTTGCTAGAGGTGAAGCCGGACTGATGAACTACTGATTACATCTCTGTTCTGTGACTTAGTGACCTAGTATACTCCCAGCATCCCCAGTTCAAAAACATTTCATAAGTAACAGCAGTCCTGAAGAGAAACTAGCAGTAAAAATAACAATCTGACGTTCCCTGAGCTTAATAAAAAGGGGTTATTCTAATTAAACTGTATTTCAATACTGTCTCCAACTGGCAAAGCTCAATGGTTAGACCTTAGCTCTAAAAGCTGACAACTTTGCAATTACTTAAGTTGTCCCTTCACTTACGCACAGCTCTGAGTGTCATCTACAGCAATGCCTATAGGTCAGAGAATTAACTAAACTATTTAAGGAGGTAGGCTGACAGATGTTTTTCCATTTTCCAACTTTCCATTCCCATGCAAATCCTAAGACACAGAGCCTCCCACCTGCATCCGCTGCATCATATTCAGTCATGCAGATATCACACAGTCATTTCCTGAATCCTCCCAGGATCTTTGGTAGCTTAGTATGTGCAAAGTGCTTCTGGGCCCTCTGAGATAAGATGCTACATAAATGCAAACGCTGACTCCTCACATTTTCTCACTTCTTCTCAAAGGAAAAGGAAAACTGTTTTTCAAAACTTCAGAAATACACATCAATGTCTAACATACAAACAAACTGGACTTTTGAAATGAGTTAATATCACAGTACACAGAGTAGTAACCAAAAATAAAATCACTAATGTCACATAATCTGTAAGAACTTATATCTGGAAGAAAGCAATATTGATGATCAAAAATGGCTGCACTCTTGATGCATTAATTCATCTGCTTTAGAAATTTCCTTAGAAATTAATAGCAAGTAGGTGTTTGTTACATTCATAACACTTCTGTATAGTGATCTGAAACCAAGCATATTTCGGCCCTGTTCATACCAACATCCAGATCATCTTTGAGCACAAATCAAGCTGTTAAGTTCCTGTTAATTTAAAATACTGCACCTAATCACTCTAATCGAATATCTCATCCTGTTAAAGTCCAGTGTGTCTTTCAAGAAGGTGGTTATAGACATAAATGTGCACAAAACAAAAGACATCTCCCCAGAGACAGGGTGCAAACCAGTGGTGAGCACAATGCTGATGAGTGGCTGCAGAACCATGTAGGTCCTCACTGCAAGGTTGCAGCAGGACATGGGACAGGCACCATTCCTCTACAGAGCTGTGAATGGCTAATACTGGAGCCCAAGCACTGTTTTAGGGCATAGGAGACAATTGTGAAAAGGAACAAGCTGCATTTTCCCTTTTGGAATTCATCTGTGAACTCCGGGGTCATTTGTGAAAAACCTGGAATTTATCTTGTTCTCTTCTCTGTTGCCTCACCCATAAAAACCTTGCATGCAATTATGTAATGCCAAAGAGGTGCACTGCTGCCAGCAACCTCCTCTGGATGGGAGCAAGATTCATTACTGCAATCTCACAATAAATTGCTGGATAACTCTAGATCAGAGATTTACATGGAAATAGGAAGTAAGATCTCTCCCTCCAAGGGCAGAGAGAGTGACACTTGCAGGGTCAGATGCTATGATATGGATTTCTCCAATTCTCATCCACACAAATTGGTGATTTGCACTGCCACTTACTTTAGTTTAATGGAGTCCCACATGATCTGCAGCCTCAGCAAATGCCCTGATCACTCATCCCTAAAAACTTAAGCTCGTGCTTTAATGGATGTTCGTTTGATTA
>JAWLRI010000957.1:1877456-1891635 GCA_034781795.1 Crypturellus tataupa | reverse complement strand
AAGGAGTATTAATTTGAATAGCTTGGCAGCATCTGCACAGTATTCAAATGCTATTAGACAGCATGGGAAAAAAAACAGACTGCAATCCTGGTGAAGTCAAGTTAAGGCATGTCTCTGTCGGAGCTGGATTTGATAGGACTAAATTTGACTTCTCCTTGTTTATACTTCATTACGCAGCCATTTTAAATTATCATCCCTCTTTATTTCCTTCTATAATTCTACAGCATTCTTTTACATACTATACTGTCATTAAATAGCCCAAGATTTTTGAATACTACGTTCAGTGTGAGTGTTAACACTTTACTAGTACACTGAAAAGAAACAATTTAAAGCATGCATGGAGTTCAGCAGCTAATTCCAAGTGACTTTTTGCTCATGATTCCCCGCCTCCCGTAACATGCAGGCATTCTATAGATGTGTCGTGGTTTCCCCGAACTCTTTCTTGCTTACATGCACATAAATGGATTTTGCTCTACAAAGCATTAATTTGAAAAGTAATTATTTTGTGTTGGTAGTTGATTCATATTTTTTAACAAAGCTGTTAGATTAATGAACATTACCACAGCTCTAGCTGTCTCATAAAGGTTTGCATGGACGGATCAGAAACGTGCTGTAGAGATCACAGCACATGCCAGCTGCAAGAAATCCAGCTAAATCAGGAGAGCAGCAGCAATCAGACACTTTCCAATCAAACTGCAAAAAAAGCACCCCTTATTTTACTGTGATTACTTATTTACCTTCTACAATTGCTGAGGCTGCACTCCTGTTTTGCCAGATTTCCCCTGTTTCTCCTTCTGTGCCACTCATGGACTCCTGCTTCTTTGGCTCTTTGAATCACTCCCCCTTTCACCTCCCAGATCCAGCCTTCACCTCTACATCACAGGCAGTTTCCACCAATGCTAGGATTTAGTCTCCTCCTGATGGCAAATTCCAGGCCAGCCCACGAAACCCACCCCCTGCCTTGGCTGTTGCATCATGAGCTGGAAAAACCTCCTGTGCTTAACTATTTAAAAGGGATGTGTGCAGGGAAAGAGCAGTGCAGGAGTGGCTGGGAAGGGCATCGTCACCTCTGACTCTTTTAAAAAGACATCTGACACATCTGTGCCTTCCCTGTTTTATCAGCACTTCCATTTCATTCCTGCTTGCCTCTTTATTCACTTTCCAACCTATTTCTCTAGCAGCTTTTCTTCTGTGTGACAAAAACCGCTGTTTGTGTTAGTGGAAGCCTCTTTCTTAAGCTAAATCTTTGCTTTGCTGGAAACAGCCCTTTTGGTTGCTTCAGGGATGTGGAAACCCTCTGTAATCAATAAAATGCCCCTTGTTTTCATATCTAAAGCCCATCTTTGACAGATTTATTTTCTAAAAATGTGAAAAAAGTTCTAAATCGATTCAAATTTTTATAGTTACTAATGCTGAAAATAAAAATAAAAAATGGAAGATTTCTTTCCTGCATAATTTTGGGCTAAACCCTGAATCTGCCATCAATCCTGCAATCTCATCTCATGAGTAACTCACTCAGACATTGACTTATTTGGGGTCATTCACATTAGTAACATTTTAACCTACAAAATAGGTGAAAAATTGCAAAACCAGGGCTATTAAACTAAAAGCTAATTGAGGCCAGGGCCGCCTGCACCTGTTTGTGTAAAAGGGAGTACAAAGCATCTTTCTGCTCCTGCTAAAAGCCTCCAGGTAGATCTGCCATATGCCAGAGCAATAACAACAGATTGCAGATGACACCTGGAGCCATGTCCCTGCCTTCTCAACTCTCCATCACATTTTACACCTCAAATCATCTTTGAAGTTTTAAAGCTGGAGAAAGCCTTGAAATACACAAGCCTGATTAGGAAACATGCGTACACATAAGATAATGGCCAAGAAGGTGCACAGCAGGACATTACTGGTACCATTTGCAATGTCTATAATATTGTCATAACTTATCTATCAATTTATTTGACATTGGCACTTAGGAAGTGCCTTTCCCAAGCTCTGTGCAACACATACTATTTAAGCCACAGCACCACTAAACTTGGACTCTCTAATCTAGTAAAATCAGCCAACTTATCAATTTTGTCATTCCAAGTGAGATATATTCCTTAGATAAATGCCCCAGACACGGATTCAGGGGAAACAGGAGTGAAAATGATGCATGTCTGGCACCCAACCACTGTATAAATTTGACCCAGGCACCCAACCACTGTATAAACTTGACCCAGTACCGGCAGTGGTTGTAAGGCGCTTGACCCTGCAATAAATCCAGTTCTGATGATGTTGCCCGGTTTATTCAACCAGTATATATAATTATTAACAAAAGTACAGAACAGGGTGGACAAAGGTGACAAATGCTCTGCATGTCACATACAGGTCACACTGAGGGATGCTTATGAGTCACTGCCTAGAAGGGCAACTCAGACAATGCTTTATGTCAGAATCTGCAATATTCTGGTTTGCATCTATATTGCAAAAGTTTGAGCTATCTTGCATTAGTTTCACTTTTCAGCTTCTTGGAGCAACAGGTAAAAAAGAGATAAGAAGGAAGGATAGCCAGAAGTACAGCTAGCCCTAGAAATGTAGTGAATAACTCTGTATTTGAGTTCTGCCACTCACAGTACCAGCACACTGCAAAGCAGGTGGACTACACCCTTGCCCAGCTATGTATCTACAACTTATATGCAGCCTGGCAAGCTTAGCTTCAGCTTTTGTATGCAGGCTAACCAGCTGGTCACCAAAATACAGAAAGCCTGCAGCTTAGCAACATCCTCAGGACATTATTCAGTGAGGAATGCCCTCCATAGCAAGCATACAGAGAATTTTGCAGAGATTAATTTTGCTCAAAGGGATTTTGTGCAGATAGAAATCACAGAGGTCAAAAGCCTAACAGGATTTTTAAAGAGGATTGGACAATGCAAAGACCTCAGTTACATTAGAGATAATAGCTCTAGAGATAATAATGATATGTTTTAGGAGGTATAAAACTCCCTCCGGCTTCAGAATTGAATACAGCCATTACACTACTTATGGCTACAAACTTCCCAGGACAGGCTTATTTCAGAACTGCCCAGTGACAAAATTTCAACACAATCACACCTTGAAGAGAGCACTGGAAAAGTTAAACAAGCACATAATGTTGTAATATAACTTTCCATGAAGTCACCTCCAAGGCTAGGAGGAAAGCCCTGACGTCAGACCAAAAGAGCTGGGTGAGACTTCAAGGTGGGGAAACTCCCTTTGCTGGCATTTCAGCATGCTAAGATCTCCAGTACAGCCATTGAAATCCTAGACTCGGAAACCTCTTCTACATATAAAGGTTGTTCAGGCAGCTTGAAGAAAAAAAATTCATAGTCCTTCTCTGTTTCTTTTGGGTTTTATTTGACACGAGACCTGACCTGACAGGTAGTTTTGGTGATGGAGAAGCACTCTATTCCTAGGCACAAATGGAGTAGCTGCATACATATTAAAACTATCACATTTGCCAGACAAGAGGAAAATTCACAGTCATAGCTGGAATATTATTGCACCATATGCTTTTCAGCAGCTAAGCATGACAAGGTCCCTCCACAATCCTTGCCTTATTGCACCCTGTTGTATTTCTGCCTGGAAAGACATATGGCTTCTCATTCTCCTCAGCTGCTAACAGAGAAGTTGCTCCTTTTTCTTTACTTTTTTTTTTAATGTAATGTCCATGTTTTAAAGGATTCTGTTATGAAATACTCTTAGACCAAGTATAAGAAGAGCTCCTTTCTGCTCCCACTAATTACACAAACAAGTCCACAGGCCTGCTGGCATGCAACTAAATACAGACTTCAAGGAGTGGGTTGAATTCTACTCTGCCTTACCCATAACTGACAAAATTTCCTGCTGTTTTGTGGAAATCTGGTGGCTCACTATGGGACAGTGGGGAGTGAGAATTTTTATTTTCAGATCTCATGGAGCAACAGGGGAGAGGGAGATTATAAAAATCATCCTGTTTATAAAATGAAGAATACTGTTTTGTAAACAGCTGACCGTGAGCAATTGTTCAGCCGCACATCTCTCTCCATCTTTTTTTAATTCTATTTTTTTCTGTGATCACACTCATCACTGTAATACACTGGCTATGACGAGGTGTAGTAAGAAGTTCTGTGAGAAGTATCTGAAGTTATGTGAGGTCATGGGACTCACTGGAAGAATGAGAGACTAGACAGAGCCCTCATAACTATCTTATCTGCATCCAGTTAAAGAGATTTAAGAGGTTTTATTAAGGCTGCAATGTTTTTAATTTTCCAAAGGGAGCACTGAGATTTATCTTGGATCAGATCTGCTAAAAGAGAGCTATCTGGAGCCACCTTTTCTAGAAGTACCAGAAGTTGATTGTTGCTACCTGTGATACAGCTGTGATTGGAGAGGAAGATGGTGAAGCTCTGGACTTGCTTCATCAGTCGGGATTCACAGGATCTTTCTGGAAGTCTGTTCCACAGCCAAACCTCTCTTCAGCAAGAGTGCCCTTCCTCCAGTCTTCCCATACTGTTTTTAGGTCTGTGATATCCACTGACCTAATGGACACATCTGCCTTGGTAGTTTGCAGGTGGAGCTAAAGTTTTGGTGCCCCAAGGAAATGACTTCGTCTGGACTTTCAAGTTATCAAGTCCTCAATTACAGACTTGATGGAGCTCAGTGGCTCTACCAACAAAGCAAGCAGGCCGTTGTGTCTGGCACCAGCTGGGAAGCTTCTGCCTTCTCTCCTCTCCTTGAGTAATAAAGATCCAGAATATCGAATCTGGTACACATGTGTTCACTGAGACAGCTGTATCACCATATTTAATTTTATGATGACAGTACAGTATAGCATTTAAGTGTTGTATACACCTTGTATGGGTTGTGATGATCAGGTATTACAAAGTAGGGAAGCACTATTAGCTTCTTTCACAAATATGAACCCTGTGGCAAAGAGATTACGTAACCTTCCAGCAAAGTCTTTCATCCATTTGCCAAACCAACTCAGGTACCTTATTTTATGAGACCAAGTTTCAATTGTAATGAACTTGGTTCCGTTGTGCTCTTGTCCATTTGGTATGTGTAGTCAAGCCTATTTCAGAAGCATAAATAAACACACAAGATCCATTTCCGATTTACACATAGCAGTGTTTGCAAAACTCATTTTTACAGCTTGGATTTCCAAAACAGTCATTTCGAGCCGAATCATTTCAAGCCAATGACAATAGCAATCTCAGCAATTTAAGGAGAAAAGAATGAAGACAACGCAGAGGTAGCTCTTTTGAAAATCATATGTAGTGCTTGTACACGTTAGTATCAATGCTGGGTATTCTTGCAAATCATCCAGTCAAGGAGCAGAAACAAAACCATGTAGCATACTCTCCTAGTCATTCAGTCACAACAAATCACAGCCTACCAAAAAGCTGAACTGTCTTCTTGAAGTGCCTGTCTGTCTCCATTGCTAACTAAAGCCTCCAATGTGAATTTCTCAGCTAAATGTCTAATGTTATCGCAGATGGGCACAGACATTTCTGAAATGCAGGCAAAGTTCAGCAACTTGACTACAGCCAATGCAGAATTTAAAAAGAAAAAAAAAAAAGGCAGAAGAAACTGGCCAGCACTCTTGATTGATAGCAGCAAAGGAGTTGCATTCTGTTAAGGAAAACCTTGCAAGGAAAAGGAAAGTTAATCACACATTTAATATTTAATACACCCTTTTATGTGAATTTCAAGAGGAAATTAAGTTTAGTGGGATAGCTGAGATTTCAGAAACACAAGCTGCTGAAGACCAGAGGTTATGAAATTTATCAAATCCACATTGCTAGATGAACCTTACAGTGTTAAGAGCAGTTCTACCCTGGAAAATCCCTAAGGTTGGTAGGTGTGATTCTTTATCCATTGCCTTTCAAACATTATTGTATCATACAGCTTCAACTTACAGCTAATAGGATTTTATTTTTATAGTCCTGAAAATCAACAGAATCTTAGGCTTTTTCTACTCCTCAAAAGGTTTACACCACTTACAAATTTTTTTTGGCACTGCTTACACATTTTTTTTTGCAAGAAAAGTTGTATTGGCCAGGTAACTTTATTGGTACAACTGCATCTGTCACAGGTTTTTATTTATGTAGTAATAGTACAAGAGAGGTTTTAAAGTGGTATTCTAAGGCCATGGTAAATGGTCTGCTGCTTGCTCGATGAAAATTTTGGAGCACTGACCCCTGCTAATGGTCCAAAAAGTATGTGAATCATCAGTTGTTAAGAACTACTACATTAGGAATATTTTATCAACATACATTTTTGGTTTTGAATGGCTTAGTAATAAAGCTACATTTTTCTCCCTCTTATCATTAGCAGAAATAAGATTCAATCATCTAAAGAATAGTTACTCTGGTGAAACATGCATAAACCTGCTATCTTCAGAGGATCCCCTCAGAAAAGTTTATAATATATTTTAAGAGGATTAATTAATAAACAACACCTAAGATTTGTCTTGTTTCACAGAATCCTAGAATCACAGAATGCTTAAATTTGGAAGGGACCTCTAGAGTTAGCTAATCCAACCCTCCTGCTCCAGCAGGGACAATTAGAGCACCGGGCACAAGGGTGGCATCCAGGCGGGTTTTGAACTGTGATGTCTTCACACTGCTAAGAACAGTATAAAGGAGTAAATATCCTAGTCAATATATTTGAACAAGACACAAATAAGAGCCCGAATTTACAGAAAAAGCATTTTCAGACATTCAGAGTTCAAAGTTTAACTGTTCTAAAGGAGAGGATGGCTCAAAAAATCCTACATACAAGCAGGGGAAGGGCAGGCTTGAGCTCTTCAGTTGCACTTCAAAGTGTCAAGATCTGAGGCAACAGTGGCCTGGGAGCTAGATAGTGATGATAATGGAGAGTTACCCTGGAATTAATACACTCCCTGATAAAAAACAGAAACATTATCAGTTCAAAACCAAAACAAATGGGCTGCCTGCTTTTCAGGCCAGAGCTTGCTTCTGCTTGGCTAACCTGGACTATAGTCAGAAAAGGACTTGCCCGTCTTCACAGATCCATGTACAAACAGCCTTTTATAACATGCTATTTGTGTATCTCCTAGACGAATGAAATAATAATAATAAAAAAGACTAAAGTACTTCTGTCTCTAAATAAGAGAAACTTATGCAAGTTATGCAGGTTTATGAAATAGAATGGATCCAGAAGAAAACAGGGCAAACGAAAATGGATGCAAAATCCAAGAAATACAGAAATCAGCCAGCAGGCCACCCTATTCCAACACAGCTTCTCCTGCTACACAGGTATTGACTAGCAAAACAATCTTTTGCCTGTTCTGTACACTAATAAAGCTTTTTGAATAAAAATTCTTACAATTCCTATAAAAGTTCCTCAATTCCCATACAATTGTGAAGCAATACTGGCTACAGACTGGACCTATTTCTTTTCATCCAGCCTCAACAGTGCTTTTACAGACTGTTCTTTCCACTGGTTCTCAAAACCTCCAACAATCCACTTTTTACACTGTGGTAATTGCAGATTTCATGACGTGAAGAAACAATTAGCACCTATAAGATTTTTGTTGAGACTGTACAGTCTAAAAGATGCTTTGTGGAAGAGCTGTCATTTGTAAATGGGGAGGTCGTCTTGTAAAGAATATTCTTTATAAAAATATTCTGCAAGACTCAGAACACACTTAAGGCTTTTTAAGGGAGCCTATTAATTGGGAAACTATTCAAGAGGGTTTTTTTCATAAGTTTTGTAAGATTTCCTATGTTTTCCTGCAGTTTGGCATGAAGTAGATTGCAATGAAAGACAGACGAAAATAAAGCTAGATTTCATGGTATTTATAGCATCACAGCTGAGCACCAGCTGTGCAAAACAGGCCTAAAATTGCACATGTACATGCGCATAGGCACAAGGAAAAGCTGGATTCAGTACCTATGAAGAATCTCTCAGTTTTGACAAAGATCTCCATACAAAAGTGAATTTCCAAGGAAAGAAGATCCATGTGAACATTTTCAGTGCTTCCAAAGAAAACTGAGCAAAATCTGTTAACAAATCTTGTTAAGCATTTGTCCCAAGAAGGTCTAGAGATCTTGGGTCTGATTCTTGCTCTATTATATTACTGATTTGAAAAGCTTTGTGCAAGCAATATGGATTTTTTTTTTTAATTAAATGAGCTACGCCATTGAAGTAATATGTAATTCTGAACTCCTGCTGACCATTTATAACCATTAAAATTGTTGCTTTACAAAAACAGGTAAGAAGGTGCAGAGGCCAGAGTTTCCTAATCACACTCCTACTTTCTGTTACTCCCGGAGTACTCTCTGTTGCTATTTTGACGTTTGAAGTGCATTGGCTTTTATTAAACTTATCTAATTGAGCAAAATCTCACGACTGAGTAAAATTCCTCAAGTCTGGGATGCTATTTCCCACAAAGACCACGCTTCTTGCTTGGCAGGCAGTGTTGTTACAATGATATGGGTACATAAAACTTTGACCTGATACTGCTTTCTGCTCTTCAATTTTTAGGAAGCATTACTGTATAAATTGTCATTTAATTTGATCCCAGAAGCTGCTGCTTTCTGCTAAGACATCCACGTGCTGCCTGCCTGACAATTTAATCACCTAACATTTCCGAAAGATATTTCTGGATGAAGGTCTGTATTAACAAAATGAAAATAATAATAGTAATAATAATAATAATAATAAAGCAAAGCGCTATTACTTCAGTGCCTTTAACGACAGCGTTATTTTTAAAGGGTCACGATGCCATCTTCGCGTTTTTATACACGCCTGGCAAACCATTTAATCTATATATATATATTTTTAAGTGACTAATAAGGCGTTTCGGCACTGTCTTCTCAAAGCAAACCCTCAAACCTACCGCTCCGCAACGCAACGTTTTTGAGGGGGAAAAAAAACCCCGCGCGGCGGCCACAAAACCGGGGTCGCATCTCCCCCTGCAGGTCGGGCGGCCGGGGAGGGCTCCATCCTGCACCTCCCTGAGAGCTGGGGGACAAAATCATGCGAAAACGCCCAATTTTTGAGCGTTTTTTGGGGAGGAGGCGGCTTCTTCCCCTGTCCCTGCAGCCGTTGGAAACGCGAGCGACCGTTGGGAGCGCGAGCGACCGTTGGGGGCCGCCCCCCCCCGGGGCGCACCATAGACGCTCCAGAGCGGCCGCCGCGCTCGGCGCTTGGGGAGAGGGGAGGTGGGGGGGCGCTCTAGCTCGGCGGCGCCTCGGCTCGATGGTTTCGTGTCCGCCTCGCAGCTGAGGTGGCGGCGGCGACAGCGGCAACGAAGGAGCCGGAGCCACCGGCCGCCATGGTGAGTGCTCCCTGGCGGGGCCGGCTCTTCCCGACCGTCAGGAGAAGGCGGCAGCTGTGGGGAAAGGCGGCCCTTGTTGGCCCTGCCCGTTACCGCGCGTGGCCCCCGGCCCTGAGGTACCGCGGCCGCCGCGGCCTCGTTTGCCCCGTGCCGGCTCCCCCGGGGGTGGAAGGGCCTTTTTCCCCCTCAGCAGTTCCTGCTCATCCGAATCTCTTCACTCTAGTGAACCTCTGTGGAGAAGCTTGTTTCTTCTTTATATTTCCTGAAGTTCAGCACTATTGTAACCTTTCTTTCATAATTTCGTTCTTTAGACATTTTGCGGTCTTCTGTTGTGTTCATCACCAAAACGCATATTCTAGCTACCTAGGTGAGCTTCAATAAGCAGCTTCTTTATTTTCGCTGTGCTTTTAAAACGTGTATTTCTGAATTAAAACTATAGGGCAGGTTGCTACAATGAGAATTTGAACCTTTTTTGAGAGAAAAGGGATGCTCTGCCGAAGAGGAAGGCATTCTGTTCCAGGGTATTTCTAATAGCTCTGATGAGTGGCACTGCAGGACAGGCTACCAAATGATGCCATGCAGTAGTCAAAGAGTCACCAGGCTGTAATGACCACAAAACTTACAGGGGTTGGCAGAAGGAATGTCCTTTTTGTAATAAAATACCTGTGTTTCTCATTTCTGCAAATACTGCTTTCATGTTTTGTTTGCTAGCTTTTCCAGAAGTGTTTTACAGCAGAGCTTAGCTGCAAGCATTTTGTGGCAAAATGCCTTGATCCATTTGCCCCCTAGAACAGCCAATGAGAAACTCTTAACAGCTCCATAAGGAAAAGCAATTTTAAGATTAAACTGATTATTAATTCTTAATCTGGCAGTGTGTTTTCAGTTGTATTTATGACAAAGATTCTTGCAACGCAGTGCTTCTATTACAGAGTAATGATAAATTCTGTTTTGGCATTTAGGTTAATCAAGTAGTAAATAAAATGTTTGGAAGTGTTCAGCACTTACTTATGAACCTGTATTCCAGGAGTTTTTGCCAGGAGGCCAGGCAAGATGATAGTACAGGAGGTGAATTCTTTACCTTATTAATAAAACATAGAGTGCTAGAAAAAAAAAGGCGATTAACAGAAACTTCTGGGTGGTTTGCCCAGTTGTATTAATAGAAACAGTTACTATGATTTAAAATTTTGAATTGAAAACAAATCTGCAGTGCTAAGCTCCTAAAAATTAGTTCATGGCAAAGGTTGGAGGGGACAATAGTAAAGGATAGTCAGTTAGGAGGGACTTGATGTAAATGATCAGTGTTGATACTGACCATGTGGGAGAATCTCTGTCTTCTCCTGTCTGTTGTTTGGAAGTAGTTCAAAAGGCTGTCTGGATCAAAGGATCTAGCTATGAAATGCTTGCGGCAGAATAGTTAAGGTTTTTGTGTATATATATATAACAGGAAGCAAAACAGTTGTCCTGAAATTCATTCTAGATAGAAAGAGGAATATACCTGGGACAGGATGAGTAGAGAACTGAAGGATGGTAACACTATGCTGGGGAGACTGAGGAATAGAGTCATCATCATGATAGAATGATTTAGTGTCTTAGAAAGATTTTTAAGTGTTTTTCAAAGAGACCCTTCCCCCTTACATACTACATATGTAATATGGTTAGAACTTTTGCAGATTTAGACAGTAGTGACTTTCTGACTCTTTATTAGCTTTTGTTTTACTGAATATGGTTTCTAAATACCTTCAATTTGAAAACAATAGTTGTTGATAAATTAATTAGCTAAAGGATTTTTTTCCATAGACATAATTATTTTAAAATTCTGTGCCATAAAATTCTGAAAGCCATGTTGTCCCATACCCACCACAAAAGGGTAGTAATACATAAATGACTTCCCATAAAAGAAAAAAAAGGGGGGAAAAAAAAAAGAACACAAGCCCATAAAACTAATGTTTCACATGTGTAACAGTCATTCTGTACGTCTCTTTGCAATCCACTTCTGATTCAGGTGACTACAAAAATCCCAGTTGGAGAGCAAGGCTTCATTGGTTTTGGGCACAAAATCAAGGATTTTACAACTCAAACACTACCCTAATTGAGATTACCAGAATAATTTTAGCAATCTCTAGAAGAACATCTAGTCCTTTAGGCAGAAAATGTACTTGAAGTTTACACTTAGAATTAATCTAAGTGGACATGTGTAGGAGACCTATATGCTTAAAGAATAAGGAATAAATAAACTAATATTGTCATCTCTGCTCTTTGCCTGCAAAGACCATAGTATTCCTTGTGTATACAAGTATACGGGAAACTGATGGCAAAGGAAAAACAGGTTTTAGTTAAAAGTGAAATCTGTACTAGTTAAATATTTATCAGAACTAAATGTCACTAGTTCTGCTAAGAAATGTATAATTAATACATGCAAACAGCTGATAGGTATACTTATGAGCACTTATATTTACATAACTTAAGAAGTACGTGTATTTAGTAGAGCTCTTTCTTATATAAGAATTATGATTAATTCTTATATAAGTTGTGCTGTGTTTAAAAAAAAACAATATTTAAAATGTAAAAAAAAACTGAAAATAATACTGCTGATTCGATTCTCTTTAAGTGGAAGGAAGGAAGGAAGAGGAAAGAAATGTTTCTAGATCTCAGAAAACATTATGTAAATTTTGAAGTGAGTGAGACTGAATGCCAGGACAGGCTGGCGCAGCCTAGAAGAAGAAAATATAATGGGAGTTTAATAAACTGAAGAAAAATCCAGCAGAACAAATTGTAAAATTAACTGCCTGCATTTGAGGTGAATCACAAAAAAAGAAAAAGCATACTCTGAAAATGTTGTTTGGGCTAAGTGTTCTAGCAAGAACTTATTTCGAATTAGTACTTGTTTTATCGAGAAAATGTTTTTATTGAGAATTTTTCTTTCCTGAGAAAATACATATTCAGAAATTTGAGCCGAAGATCCAAAGCTATTGTAGGTATATGCAGTAATAAAGATAAGCTTGAGAAGTATATCTGTTAATGTATAAAAAGCCCTGATTTACCTTGCAGGTGTATTTTGAGCTAGACTGCTTCTTTTTATTAATATCTTACCATTGCAAGAAAACAAGTCTCCTGTCCCCAGAGGTGCTCATTTAAGACCAGGACTATTAGAAACATTTCTTGGTGTAGCAATTCAAGTGCATGTTTCTTTATTTCTGTGTCAGATTACAACTAAAGAACAGATACAAAGTCTATATAAATTTTTTTTCTTTTGGGCATCTTCTTTTTCCCTTGAACTAGGATAAACTAGTGTGACATAATTACATGATTTGTGTGTATTTGTCTACTATTCCCTATCATTTTTTTTTCTCAGTGTTCTGCCATTTTCTGTGTCCTGGTGAACACTTCTTGCATTAAAGAGATTTACAAGAATAATCCTGTTAAATGGATTCCTGTGACCTACAGGCGACTCTCACTACAGAACAGAGATTGGTATAGATTAATAAGATCCCATTTTATGTTGTTTAAGTTGTTACATGTTTAATGAATATTTGCCAGAGTTTCTTAGGGTCAGGATTTTTTTTTTCTGCACATTGAATGTGGGAAACAGTGTGTTCTTGGAAAGAGCTGCAATAATTTAGGGAAATAAAAGACGTCCTGGAAAGAATTATTTTCTAAGTGAGTGACTCTGAAAATTCTACACTTTATTAATAAAATGCAGAGATTTTTGACAGAGGTGGACCACCAATGTGTACAGCTAATATGTTGTCTGGAAAAGCAGAAGCCTCTCCTTAAAAGCAGGAATGATGTTTTAAAACAATATCAAATTTAAAGCCAGAATAACTCTTCCTTTTTCCTTTTTTTTAAAAAAATACCTGAAATGCCTTGGAAGAGGGAGAGGCCATGTGGGAGGAAAACTTGGCAAAAGCAAGGGGCAGAAATGGGAGAAAAGGAGCAAGGTGTGTGGAAGCTATAATGAGAGTTGCAGCTTTCCCCTGTGTATTATGTACCAGCCCTTTTGGAACATTGAGATTAACTGTTCTGCCTCCATAAGTGAAATCTTCATTTTTTTCTGGCCATTGTCCTTCTGTAATAGTAAATATAAGTTGTCTGTTTAGTTATACCTTCATTCTTCATAATTAAAAACCATGCGAAAAATATGAACGTCTGTAACACTAAGCTTAAAATTAGGAAAAACTTAATTTCCTCTTTAGATTATTAATAACAAATGGTAAGCTTTTAAAACATCAACTTTCATAGAATCGAAAAGGAAGCATTTATTTCTTCTTGTCTTTATTTTTTTTTTCTTTTTTAATCCTCATCTAGGTGAATTTTACGGTAGACCAGATCCAGGCAATTATGGACAAGAAGTCCAATATTAGGAATATGTCTGTGATTGCTCATGCTGATCATGGAAAATCGACACTGACAGATTCCTTGGTGTGTAAAGCTGGCATTGTCACTTTGGCCAGAGCAGGAGAAACACGCTTTGTGGATATGTGGAGAGGTGAGCAAGAGATCCATCACAATCAAGTCAACATAAGAGTGTCCTTCTCTCCTTTTTTTTTCTTTTCAGCCTGAAGACTGAAAAATATGTTTCCTCAAAGCCTTGTATGTTTTCTGTTTTTTAAGCTGACATTTGACTCAAGCTCTGTGTTAGTGAACTGAGGTTCACAGTCCATGTCATCTACTTTGAGTGGAATATAGGCAATATTAGAGTACAGCTTATAAAAGATTTTCAGAGATCCTTCTTTCCTGCTTCCTACTATCGAAAAAAAAGATGCCTTCAGAAAGATTCTGAGTGATGGTCTTGGTAATGTTTTTTTTTTTTTTTTTGGCTTTTTTTTTTTTTTAATTGAATTGCTTACACAATAATATATTTTTTTGCCATGCAGCTCT
>JAWLRI010000957.1:1833898-1849302 GCA_034781795.1 Crypturellus tataupa | reverse complement strand
GCCACATCTGGAGCACTGTGTGCAGTTCTGGGCCCCCCAGTACAAGAGGGATGTGGAGCTGCTGGAGAGAGTCCAGCACAGGGCCACGAGGATAATCAGGGCCTGGAACATTTGCCCCATGAGGAGAGGCTGAGGGAGCTGGGCCTGTTCAGCCTGGAGAAGAGGAGGCTGAGAGGGGGCCTGATCAGTGTGTATAAGTACCTCAAGGGAGGCAGTGAGGAGGATGGGCCGGCCTCTTTTCAGTAGTGGTCACTGACAGAACAAGAGGCAATGGCCACAAACTGAAGCACCAAAAGTTCCACAGGAACTTAAGGAAAAATTTTTTTGACAGCGAGGGTGACAGAGCCCTGGCACAGGCTGCCCAGAGAGGCTGTGGAGTCTCCTTCTCTAGAGACCTTCCAAACCCACCTGGACATCTCTCTGTGCCCAGGGAGGTTAGACTAGATGATCTCTAGAGGTCCCTTCCCACCTTAAGCATTCTATGAACTGAAGAGAAAAGATTCTTCCATAAGAATTCTGCTTTGACTCTGCATCAACTTCAGCAAGCAGACATCTGTACTGCTGTTGCGGTTCCTAGCTGTGCCTCACTGCTGTATTTTATTTACTTCAGATAAGGCTGCTGCTTATGGTGACAGAACAAGGATGTGTAGCGTCCACTGCAAGATCCACCAAACTGAAGTGGTGGACAGCAATTGTTGAAGAAGTTTTCTAAAAGCAGCTCTTGCCCCAGATGAGAAGCAACGTAACTCCCAGCAGGAATCTTCCCATGTGTGCTTTATCACCAAACATGGAGGCAGCAGATGTGCAGGCATCTCATGCTGAAAAGAATGATTTGCCCTTTTGTTAATCAGACATGACAGCTGCAGCAATTTACAGAATATAAACCTTAATCACTTTTGCTGCAGTGGGATGGGCCTTCCTTTATCACAGTTCCTCTTAATGAGCTTATCTGGAAGATCACAGCATCTTCCACAAAGCAATCACTTTGAGGTCAGATTCAATCTTGTATTCCTAGAAGACATTAAAATCTTCCCCTTCTGGCACAGAATTCCAGTAAGTTGTGTCCTGTTTGCCCACCACAACCAGCAGAGAGTGTTGGGTTAGCCTGCCTGATCTAGTGATTAACATATGCCAAAAGTTAGTCTCCACTGCTTCTTGCAAGAATTTTGTTAGTCAAAGCAGGTAGAATCTGTTGTAGTCAAAAAGTTATCAAAAGGAAGCCCGATTGCTCTTCTCTGTGACCATCTCCAGCCTGCCTTGACAGACTGAGGTCTCTTTCTAAAGAAAAAGCCAACTGTGATCTACTGAGGCTCCCCATAAAGAAAAACAAGCATTTTGTTTGACACTTGGCTTGGCCATAAGACAAATAAGGAGAAGAATCAGCTGCTGTAGTGCATTACCCACAATACCTGTGATACTGGCCAAGAAAGCAGCATTCAAAGCTCTACAGTTAAGTAAGAACAAGAACTACAAGAGACGGACACAGAGAGCCGTCAGAGTACAAGGAAGCACCACAGTAAGATATTGGCACAAGCTACAGCAGTCTTGACACTGGCAGCACTTCCTGAAGTTTCTAGTAGGTGCTGTGACTAAGGAGGCAGCTTTGAGAGTAACAGGATAATTCAGACATCCACAGAGGCAGCCACTGCTCTACCAGGGAAAGCCAGAATGGTGCCTGTTTAAGAATTTTTCAAGTTGGTAAAAAGGAGTTTGACAACAGCGGCCTTAGAAGCAAATACTTTTCTGCAAAACAGTAGTAGTCACCAGAGGGATGCAAACTGTGAGGCTAAAGGAAAGGGAAAAGAAAGTGTCTCCAGCAGCAGTCAAGTTGAAGCAGTATCTGTCATTCAGCTCACACCTGAGGTGGGATTTTTCAAGACAAGTTATTTTTCACCTTCGCATTGAAAGTTTCTGCTGAACAGATTAAAGAATCCTCTTTTGTGATATGCAGAAGGACACTCTTGCACACTGAAAAGAGATAGAAGACAGTGATGCAATGGTTAAAGAAGGGAAAGATGTTAGGGACAGTAATTTAAGTAAAGCAGAAACAAGGGTCTCTGGTGCAGAAAGTGGAAAAAAATCCCACGTGGCTGAGAAAAAGCATTCTGGTAACAAGGTTTCCCACCTCCTCTCCCAGCCTGTGTTTTCTAGCAACACTGGTGAGGGAGAGAGAGAGAAGAGGAAAAAAAACAAAACAAAACGAAGAAAAAAAACCCAAAACAAAACAAAAACAAACAAAAAAACCAAACACTGTGTTTCTATCTATCATCTTCTAAAACTTCCAGAAGAGTTTGCAAAAGAGTTCCTATCCTAGGGCAGGAGTACCTGTTTCAAGGTTGCTGGGTTGGGTTTTTTGTTTTGTTTTTAAATGAAACTTTCTTCATCATCTACTTTCAGACTTGGGATAACTAAGTACCAACTTTTACATCATACACCAGAATACAGATATAGGACAGCATACAAACCACATTCACAAAGCTTTCTTCTTAAGGAGGAGGGACTCAAGCCAATACATGAACCCCAATAGCCCAAACAGCAAGGGCAACTGTCAGTCACATGAAAAACTCAATTTGAAGATCTACAAGGAAAATCCCTCATGAGACATTGTTTTCTTTTGACATTGCTCTGTCCTAACTGCAACTTATCAGGTTTGCTGCAAGTGGCTGACATACAATTAAGGCTTGAAGTAATTGTAACATTATTAATATTAGTAATGGGAAACTTGCATGGCAAAGGCACAAATTGCATCTAACAGCAAGAGCTAAAGGAATTAGCAATAGAAATTGCTGACAGGTTAAGCAAGCTAACATTTTATTTAAAAAAAAAAAAAAAAAAAGACAAATAACCAAGTACAAACAAGCTAGCTTACCGGCAATGGAAACAGCTTCCCATTTACTTTAATGCACAAACTATTAGGGTAATTATCTTCTTGAGGGCAGCTTGTCTCTGCTAGGCATAACCTAGAGCCCCAGAAAGAAGAGGTGTCATTTTCATATGCACATTCAAAATGATTCACATACATGAAGTCTTTAATCACATTAGCCAAGTTTTAAGAGAACACTGGAAAGGATACCTTAGCTGAACTTGGACTGTGTAATCTCTCCTGCCTCCAGGCAAGAAGTCCCTGTGACAAAGAAAACAGAAATACCCATTTAGACAGCAAATCTCATACTCCAGCCATACACAGAAAGAACTGGCAGACCTGGCCCAACATCACTAAACTCCCAATCACTTTCTCTCCTCTTTTAATTAAGATAAAGCTATGAACACGTCTTACAGGTAAAGTTTTGACTGCTTCAGCTGCTTCAAGTTAAGCACAACTTTAAGATCACCATCCTTTACCAAGAGTTCATAGTGACAAAGCACAATGCTGCTAGAGAAGAAGTAAATCCCATGAATTCTTTTGGCTCACACCATAGCTCTTATGGCAACCTGAATCCTGGGAGAACAAAAAACCAGCCTTCCACAATCCCAGCCAGGAAACATACAGGGAAGGAAAGCTTTAACACCTCTCCAATAGCCAAAATTATTTAAAACTGAGAAATTGTCAGCTCCCTAGTGGTGCAGCATTGCCCCCAACTGCACATAATTCTAGGATGAGTAGTTCCAGATGAAGAAGCCTGTGTACTGAGTATAACTGCTGTGAGGATTACACCTCCACATCTGCAAGCTTATGGGATGCATACACACACACACAACACAAACCATAACACACACACGCCACCTCCTTCTGCCAAGTTTCAGGAGAACACATTGTTGTTATCTACACTAGCGTATCACTCTCCCCACTTACCTGGAAATACAGATTTCTCTGACCTGCTGAGGTGTTAAAGCAAAGATAAAAAACTTCTCTTGGAACCTCTGAATACCACTCTGTACTGAAAAAGAGAGAAAGAAAGAGAGGTTTAACCACAGACATTGAAATCACTAACACAAGACTCATAACTGAGATTTCCTGGAATCAGGCACATGTCATTTATGAACATAAGCAACTTCTTGTTGCACTGCCTGTAACTGTCAACAGGAAAGCAGTGGTACAAATCATTCATCCAAGTATATTCAGATGGCTTCCTATCACATTACGCTTGGGTACTAAACAGCTTGGCAAGCTGCTGTAATCCTCACAGAGAGCAAGGATAAGCTGGAGCTTCCCAGAATTCTCACACTTCATCGGAAGGACGCAAGAAACAAAATATGACACTGGATACCTGAGAGGGAGAAACAACCTAACAGCCAAGATGTTGACAACTATTTTAAGACAGTAAGAGGAGAATGTGCATAAGTTATTAGTGGACAGCTGGAAATTAACTATATCTGTTTTTGAATTAAATAACTGCCTCCTCAGACGCAGAGAACAATCCCTGGAGCTAGAGAGGTCAGCTGCACTATCTGTCTGGGAAGATCCTTTACTAGCACATGGAGAAGACAGAGTAAAAACAGTCATCTTTAACATCAGAATCCTACTTGGCTGTTAGTGATAGAAAAAACAGCATCCTGACATTAGACATTCACAATTTATATCCCTTCCTTCTCTACTTCTGGATGTGACAAAATTAGAAATCTTGACCTCAAATGAGACCAGGACGGACTCATTCAATAGTCTGAAGTATCCAACCAGTCAGAGAACTGCAAAGAAAAGAGCCCTATACAATCCCCCAGAAAAACAGAAATGTAAAAGAGGATCCACCTGCACCACCTTCCTCAGCCAAGCTCTGTGCTTGGATGCACAGCACATGTAGCATCTTGCACTTCAAAAAAGCATGTTTTTAAAAGACTATTAAAATGTTCTCTTACTGAAGAGCTAAAGCAAAAACCCATACTTACATTCTTTCTTACATATCATATTAGTACAAAACAATATGAATATTTTCAAAGAGTCACGGTAAGGCAGACTATATTCCTACCTCTGTCCTATTCTGCCTATTTGCTTTCTACTCTGTTGGTCCTTCTGAATCCCCCAAGTCCACTAAATGGAACCATGCAAAATTCATGTTCTATCTGAAATTATACAAAAAAGTATAAATTTGCTGACAAATCCTTGTTTCAGTGATTTTTTCACTAATTCTCATTTTTCATTCTCATAAGTGTCCACTTCTGCTCACACACCCTCTTCCCATCTCACTTCCCCACACTTCCTCAAGCACAATCCTAAACTAAGCTCCAACAGCTGCTTTCTTCAGTAGTGGGTTCTGGAAGGGGCATAATTCAGGTTTGGGAGGTTGAAGGCAAATACTCAGTTAAAAGCGTCCTTGTCCTCCTTCCCATTTCCAAAGAGAAGCCAAAGGGACAGAACCATATTTTCCTCTTATGAGGACAACATGCAATGAAGCCCATAGTTTTCAAGGAAAAAGAGGAATTCACTAACTACAGCTCAGTTATTGTCCCATGGAAGCATCCTCCTTTCAGCAACAAGAAGACTCCCCACAGCAGTAGTAGACAACTGCTATGAAAATTCTTCAAAGTATTACTGCTATCTCTAGTTTTCATCAGGCAGAAAAGTTAACTAGGCAGGAAACTTACTGCAGAACACATACTGCTTGTTTTTGTCCCCATCTGAAATAATACAATTGAAATATTAACTTGTTTTAATTTCAAAAAGCAGCATTTAAGACAGGACATCAGTGTACCATCAGATTCTCTCTTGAAATGAAGTGACAGCATTAACTACAGAGCTGTCTGATACCAAAGCAGCTATTGTACTAATGCACTTTTTTTTTTGCTTCAATCTCATCAAACAGGGTGTCACAATATGTAAACAGAAGTGACGACAAGCATTTCAAGCCATGATTGCTCCTTCAGATGCTGAAGGAAGCCTATTAGCAGATGCCTTTCCTGAGGTACAAGTCCCAGCCTTGAAGACACTATTATTGCTTAAGAAACTAAGCTGTTTTAGAGGGCGCAAAGAGCTGACAAAGATGAAAGCATCTCTACTGAGAAAACACACAAAGCTATATCTACACTAATGCAAAGATTTATTTGAATAACACAGTAAAACAGCACTGATACTTCCTTTTGCTATTTTACTATTTAATTCAAGAATCCCCATTTTATCTGTAGTCCTCATTCAGCCTACACACTTTCACTCTGACTTTACACTGTGCATCAGATCTGCATGCACAGAAAACAGTAATTAAGTAACTTCTGCTGAAGTACAGCAATTAAGGAAATTTCATTAAGATTTTGGACTCAAAAACAATACTCAATTGAAAAGTTTATTTCTACAGCCTGAAGCAGGTTCTCTTCTATAGACCACTCCCCAAAAATAATAAAAGTAGTTATATGGTGCCAAACAAAGGTTAGCACTTGGCTGAAGTCAGTTACCCAGCAAGAAGTCTTAGAGGGTTTAGATTCCAGGGACTGTTCAAAAGTTCTTAATGAATTAGGATTGGAAAAAAGAAAAAAAAGAGGAAGATATCACTTCCATGACAAATCATTTGTGAATAAAAACTGTTTTAGATGGGTTGGGTTACAGCAAACCAGATCGTGATATGCAAATAGGTTGTACTTGCAACTTGTTGAATTTTCTTCAGCGTCTGCAAACTGAAGACAATAGTTATGTTGAAGTCTTAAATGGAAGTGCTTTTCATGCTGCTGAGCAGCAAGCTATTATTTACAATCAGTTGGTATTAGTAAATCATTATGGAATACTCTCTGTTTACAGAGGGCAAGGCAGATTGAAATTCAAGACATAAAACCACCTATTTGAAAATTGTTCAAATGTCTTCCTCTTTTGAGCATCCTGAGGAAGCTCAACAAGATTTTAAACTATTTGAAACACACAAAGATCTACTCTGCTATACTGTACTGATTAAAATGTAAGAGATGGGTTGAGATTCAGTCACTAAACTGGGTTTAAAAAAAATGAGTGTTTGTTGAACAGTCAAAACATGTATTTCAGTGCAACATACCAAAACCTGCACAAATGTTGCAGTGAGACAGATGGAAACTAGTAAACTAGGGGATTTTTATTCTCCTGACCCTGGAGCAGCTTACTACCAAACCTGAAAATCTACTTCCCAAGTACGTGGACAAGTGTGCTCATCTGTACCGCTCAGATACTTCAGGTCCAAGTCCTCCAGACAAATCTAATCTCTCCAATATTCAAAAGGAAAAAAACTCATGTTTATATGCACGGTGCTTCCTGCACCGTGGTTTGACAATACTGGGTGGGAAGGAAAAGATAAGAAAAAAGCATAGAAATGAGAAGGAAGTTTTGACTTTTTACCATCTGCAGAAAGCATTTCATCACACCTGGACTTAGCTGTTGCTTTAGGTGACATTATTTTACAATTTACGCACTATGCAGAACTACTGAACACTTACCTAGGCTTGTAGGTTTGATGAGCACATCAAGCACATCGTAAAAAGGTAGGCTTTTCAGCTGGACATCGGGATGAACAGGCGGAATGGGAGGGGATGGCTGCTGCATCTCAAAGTGCGGCTTAGTGTCCTGGAGAAGCACTGAACTCACGGGCGACGAGGGAGACTGAGGGGTGACCGACGTGGATGGGAAAATTCTGCTAAGGGTCAAGTCCGACTCTGTGGGAGAGGGGCTACTGTCCAAACTAAAAACTGAGGATTTTATTGGTGATAAGTCCGAGAGTCCTTCGATTGTCCTTGGGTACCGCCGCCTATAGAGTTCTCGGATTTTTATCTGAACTGCCGGACTGCAGCCGCTCTTCAGTAAGTGCAGTGCCCTCATCAGGAGGTCATGCTTCCGCCCGCTTTTATTACGGCCGGCAAAGCCCAACAACACTTGCAGCTCAGAAACACGAAAACTTGATACCATATTCTGGGAAGAAAACAGAGATAAGCATCAATGAAGCAACAGGTCATGCTAAGCAAGCCTTTCCGAGGAGCACAGGGAAGCATAGGGACTTCCAGGGTTCTAGTTTCACATTTACCATCTTGGGCGCGTACCATTCATACCCTTACCAAACACAATATTACTTAAATCTAAGATAAGAGAGTGAAGTAGGCATAAAGAAGCTTGAAGCTAGCTGGATTATCTCAAAAACGCACAAAAACTTCAATTCCCTCACAAATAATTAAAAACCTCAAACACACAGTGGTATCTTGAGTTCAGAGAGACAGAAGTATCAACTCTACTGGCCTTGCTTGAAAAAGCACCAAGCAGATGAATGTTTAAGCCCACCAGCTTTCACTCTTGAAAACAGCACAGCAAAATGGATATTTCAATAGCAACTGATGGACTTCACATTAACAAATAGCTTAACCACCATAACTGATTCTTCTAGTCTGACAGGAAGCTTCCTGGCCACTCTATTGATACCAAGTTTTAATACTTTCAGATACTAGAATCTCTTCAAAAAAAAACCACTAAGTAAACAGCATTATTTTAATAGAGTATAGAAAGACAAAAAAGTTTACTACAAATTATGAATTTGGCAGGTACATACCACAATCTTTCATTTTTGTCAATGAGCTCTATTTTCAGAAAGGTACAAAACTGTCTAGTGTTCTGCTAAGCAATTTCTTTCCCATTTGTTCAGGACTCTTCCCCAGTAACAAAGATGCTGAACTGCAAAGATGAGAGACCAGCTGACAAGTCTGGACAGCTCTACTGGGTCAATTTCAGACTCACAGAAGGGTGAGTGAAGGGCCTAACAGAAAGTACGAAACGGAAGTGTTCTAGAATCAAAGCGAAGCCTCAGAACCAGTTTGAAACCAAACTGTTGACTTTTAAATAGTCATCCAGTATGGAAAACTTGAAGCTTCGGGCATCGATTGCACGTTTATAGCTCTCAATAGAGAGTTCGGGGTTTATCCGGCTGAATCCCTGCCTGGCACTTAGAGTTTACCATTTATTGAGTCTCCTGCTGTTTATTATTGCCACTCGTCCTTCCCTTGTCACCTTCCTTAGACTCACAGCCAAGCACAGATAAGAAAATTAGACTTCTCAGTAGTCTTCAGAAATAGTTTGAAGTATAACAACTTGATAGTTATGTCACATAAAAGCATATCAGTACTAAAAAATTTACTGCAAACTTGTCTGTAGACAGTTATAGAAACTTAATAATATCAACTTTTGTCTTGTATGGACATCATTACACTGATTATAGAATCAGAAGGCAAAAAAAATGATAAAATAATCTTTTACATTGAGATTAAGGAAGCAGAACATCCTGCAACACACTTTATTACCCTTACTGCTGCCTTCACTGCATTCCTGAAAGTTAATCAAGATGAAACGCAGTCATTCATGCCTGGAAACAGCTAATATTTTATGTGGAAATTATACAAACTATCACTTTGCTACAAGATAGATTTCATTTTCCTTCAAGGCACACGCTGACTTCAATATCAGTCAGCAAGATTTTAAAATGAGTAACCTCCCCCATTAAAATGCTTGGAAGCATAAAAAGATAGATTTTTGCCCAGACATGTAAAAGATCCTACTTTTAGAGCTTTTGAAAGGAGTGTCTTGCAAAAGGTAAGTTTTACTTAGAGTAATTAAACAAAGGCTTTTGCAACAGTTTCCCCTTAAAGCTGCTTCCATGTTCCTCCTAATAATGACATACAGAAAAATACATCAGTCTGATCTATATGTAGCCCCTTATTCCATTTATAGACATACCAAAGTGGACACATCATAATAAAGTTTTATGAATGTGTCACATATGTGGAAGAGCAACTACAATCATGGTACAAGCAAATTACTTCAAAAGAAAATGATTTGGTGGGATTTTGTTTTGGAGTTGTGGTATTGCAGGGCCAAGCTATTAGCATGCTTTTCACAGCACTGAATCAAGATGAGATATTCAAGTTGTCATATAAATGCCAATTTTCTCTTCAGCTCCTTACAGATACACATTCCAGTAAGCTTTTAAACGCAGAAGACTGAAGCTACTTCATATTTACTTCCAAACACAAGAAATAGTTAGAATTGAACTTTAAGAAAGGAAATCAGTACCAATATGTCAAGTGCTTTATACTTCAAAAAATGTCCCCAACTCTTGAAGGTCATAAGAGTTTTTTTTCTTAAAACTACAGCAACGATGACTCATAAGCAGAAACACTGTTTCAGAGCACTAAGCTGTAGATGCAGCCAGAAGCGCACTCATTTGACAGGGGTGGCATTAAGGAACCCAGGGAACGTGGACACTCCACCAAAACAAGTGTAGGGCACATTTCGGAGTAGGATAACAGATCAAGTCATCTCTAAAGAGGAAACACTTGGTTCTCTGCACTCCCCACTCCTGCCAGAGCCACCTGCTATTTAACACTTCCATTCTGCTTGTGTGGACATTTGAATGAACAGGCATTCACCTTTAAGTTCTTTATATACATCTACCATAATCACTGCCCTGGAATTTGATGTCAATCTTAACTACGTAAGTTGCAAACCCTATGCTTGAAGCAGTGGCCACAATCCATCTGAAAAGCTCTAGTCAGCCTCCAAGCAGGCCTGCTTCAGCCCCAGTTGCTTGTAGGATGTAGCAGACGGTGCAGCTTGAGCTAGAACAGCGCTATTCCAGGACCTTGAAGGGTCAGTACATAGTGGTCCTTAGAGTAATCAAAGATAACACGGAGACAGCTGATTACTGACACCTGCAAGGCCACAAATCGATAGGTGACTGGATAATCTTGTACATAATTAGGCTAATGTGGGACAGTACAGTATATAAATTACATCTTATGCTCAATAAAGGGTCTTTGGTATGATAATCCAGAGTTCGTGCGCATCACACACTGCAGTAGAAATTTTCTGAAAAGCCTGAAAACTATATAGGAAAGGAAAACACTGAGGATCAACCTCAGCAAACCCACTCCTGACTGAGCCCTTTTCCCAACCACTCATTAGCAGAGAGCAACTTGTTTTTGACAAGTTTCATAGTAATTAGTACGCATAATGTTTCAGGTAGGTGACAAATGCAAGATACTCTTATAAGAACAAACAACTCATGACTTGTGATGGTAGAAGATGGCCTCTATGCTAACCCTAAATAGCAAAATGCAAACATATTCTGAAAATCAATATACTGGAAGCATAAAACTAAATCCTGGGAAGAATGAAGATGTTGCTTGTTAAATCTCCATTAGCAAGCAGTACAGTACAGCAAGAGCAGTTCTGAAGGCCTAAACAGTGCAAATAGCATTAACATCAGGTCCTCAGTATTATGGGGATTTTACTCTGCAAATTAGCATTAGTCTAGTACCTAAATTAGGCATTAGACTTTTCAAAGTTGCATGCACCAAGCACCACAGTATAAATCCTAAATCAAACACTTCAATTTAAAAAAGAAAGTTCCTCAAAATAAAACTTGATTCATTTCGTTTCACCCTCTTTTTTAAAGCATTATGAAGTAATATGTCTTATTCCTCTTCCCATCACAGTATCAAACTTTGAGCATTAGTTGTTAATTATTCTAGACACATGGAGATTTTAAGGTCTGATCAAGCAACTTTGCATTTAGGGAAAACTGGAGAATTATACACAGAAGCAAGATAATCTCTAATAAAACACTGTTAAAACTTAGCTTTTTAACAATGCTAAATGTGCTAACTGCAGCCTAAACATCACTACATCAACACAGAAGCATACCTAGTCCACCCATTACACTCTGTTTTAAATTCACCTCAGCTCAACATGTGGCATTTGAGTGAGAAATTAAAACCACAAACCGCCTGGCACATATAACACAATATTAACAACATGTCTAAAATTAAAGGAGCACCAAAAAAAGTCTGGCAATGCAGCTTCAAATGGACACATGCACACGGCTCCCAGGGCTTTCTTCTCTGCCAACAATTTAGAGACTGAGCTTTAAACTACATCTGCAACACATTAGAACCACTGATTTAAATATTGTTGGGAAGACTATGCCAAACAGGACATGCACCTATAAGGAGTCTCTTTGCCATATTATCAGCATCATCTCTCCCATCTCAGTTGGGACACAGCATCTGCACTGTAGTAGTGCAGGTAGAAAACAACCAGAGCAGGGACAAAACACCAGTTCTGTTAAAGAGATCTAACATAAGTGAGAGCAAGTTCCCATTTTGTGTTTCAGTATGGTAGCTGTACCAGGCTGCTCACCAGTTCTTCACTACGGAACTTCAGTATTGGATATGCGAGAGGAAAAACTAAGAACACAGGTTGTAATTTTGGTATTTATAAACCTTAATTTGCCACTAAAATCCTGTCTCCCCAAAGGAGATATAGGCATACTTCCATCTCTTCTAAGTATATATATATTTCAATTAATGGACATGAAATTCCCGATAGGGTGACACACAGATTAGTCCCAGCACAGGCATATTTTTTGCCTATAAAGAATTACTTACTGTATTACATTACTGCGTTCTAACACATTACTTCAAAATCTGATCAAATACAACTAGCCTGAAACTATTGCCTTCTAAACCAGAAATCAGCAGCCTGTCAACAGCACATAGGCAGTCCTGATCTTCACCAAATAGAGTCAAGATGCCAGCAGAAACTCAGGGGAACAAGACAACGCTCTCTCTCAAAGCAGAGAAACACAATCATATGACTTTATTTACAATATTTCACTCAGATGCAAACTATAGCTTCAAGTCATATTTTGATAAAATGTAAATTTGTTAAGGGGTGTAGGTCCTGGGTGTTAGATTCTGACCAAATAAATCAGCTCGCACACCACCCTTGGTCTCCAGGTCACCACATTTTGCTGACCTATGCTCCAAATCCATCTTTACCTACATTGACATTCCCAGGGCTACTCTTGAGCAAAGACTGTGGAAAAACTATGAGTCATATCTAGAAACACATCCATGAACAAAAGGCTTAGAAATTATATTTCTAAAGTGAAGAGAGAGACACTCACCACTTCATCTTACCTTCTGCTCTCTAATTTCATCAACTGAAAACCTACAGCATATAAATTACTAATTAATAGAGTCCTAATGTGAATACGTTTCTCTTCATAGCTCTTTAAGGTCTGTAAAGGATATCTCACCTTGAACTTTTTTCAGATAAACCTTGAAGAGAAGCAACTCATTAAAACTATTTCTTAATCTTTAAATAAAGTAAATATTCTCCCAAAAGGCGACATAACAACATAACAGAACATTCCTGTGAATCTTAGTTTATTTTTACACAGGGAAAGTCTTATTTCAGTTACAACACTCTGGGTCATAGTTCCTCAGAAGTTTTAAAGATGCAGATGATGGCAGGGGTGGCACTACCTAGTATTAAAGTGATATTTCAGCTTGTGAACAGAAACATGCTGCCCCCACAAGCTTCCCTCAGAAACAGGATTTAAGAAAGAACTCTAACCAGCTTCTAACAGCTTACTAAAAGAAATTCAACTCTCCAAATGTCTCTACTGTCCTTTTATAAGGCATGTAGAGATCATGTATTACAGGAAGTTGCAATCAACATGACAGCAGCAATCTGCCATAAAAAAGGGGGGAGGGGGGGGGGGGGAAAGAAAGAAAAAGAAAACAACTGTAGGTTAATCTACAAAGCAGCAGTTGAAAAGTCACTCCTGAAGGTCAACTCATGGAAAATGCAGATACAAAGGGAAAAACAAAAGAAAAAAAGAAAAAAAACACAGCCCCCCTCTCACAATACACATGCTCTTTGGCCAAAAGTAGGAAGAAGTTGTTGGAAATAAAACAAACAAGTCCAGTATCTGCTAGATACATCTAAGCATACCCTCCCCACTCAAAATAAATAAATAAATCAGAGAGACTTATCAGCTGCAGTAAAGGCCTTTAAGGCAAGAGGCAGCCTTCTATATTTTCTTCCAAAAGAAATATTCAGCTGTTTCCCAAAATGGACCACAAATTGCTATCAGCTGTGTGCTGAGCAGCCATTTAGAGCAGCCCCGGCCTCGTGGATTCATTTCACAGGCACTCCAGTTGAGAGATAAGCCGAATGGAAATATCAAAAGAGGCTACTTCAGCCTAGTATTTAGCTAGCAATACCCTATAATCTCCAGGGAGAAAAGGGTTGTCCTGCAGCTGGCCTGACACCCAGGTCCCTTTTCCTTCCATACGGCCTGGGTTACTTTCAGCAAGCGACTCAGGTGCCATATCTACATTTCAAAGGTGCTCGGGCACCCAGGAAGATGCTTTTACACATCAAGTACAGAGCTCCAGATGCAGGAAATTACATGTTCAGATGTCCGTATGTCCAGAAGAGCTGCTACACAAACCTGTACAAACACAGGGTTTTTAGCCACCAACAGCTGCAGGAGTTCAAGAGATACCGGAGAGAGGGCTAGAGATGAGCCAGGACAACAAAACAGAAAGCAAATAAACACACACACACACAAAAATATTAAAAATTATAATTCCACATCTTTATGTTTAAGAAGGCTTGTGCTATTCCCCTCCCAAAACTGAGGGAGAAATAAACAAAAGCAAAATAAAAATTATAAGTCTGACAAACAACCGAGTTCCTCACCAACACCACAGTCGTTGCAACCAAAGCGTGTCAGTCCTGGAAGGAGCCCTAACGCCCTTAGCGAAGGGAATTCTCTGGTGATTGCAGCATATTTCCTACCGCTGGGCAGACCACTACAAGCCAGTCCAGCCACCGGATCTTCCTCCACCTAACTCCACAGTGGCTCCTATTTAATCGAATAATTTTTTTAAAATGGCCTTTTTCCCCCCCTCTCTCTTCCATTTTGTATAGCAGCCCAGGCAGGGGGAGGACTTCAGCGTTCGCATTATGTTCCAAGGACGGCACTTTTGCCGGCGTGGATGCTGCCTACGGACACATCCCCCTTCCCAACAAAGATACTAACAGATCCTTCAAGGAATGCAAGGCCCTTTGAACGGAGATTATACACAGAACACATAATGTGCTTGCATATATTTGGGGGGAAAAAAAATAAAAGAAAACGATGCGTGTTAACACTGCGCACACCTTGAAACACCCAGGGACTTCCCCCCTTTCCCTCCTTGGAATCTGCTAGGAAAGTCCACAACACAAAAGGCACAAAGGACTAAAAAAAACACGATATTGGAGAGTGAAGGAAACACTGGAATTCACGCTGGACGAGGGGGCGCCTTCTGCCAGTGGAAAACACTATTAAAAAAATAGTAATTGGTAGCAATAAAGGAGGAGGCATGCGGCAGGCTGCGCACAGCCCCCCCGGGGAAAAGCAGAGCCCCCATAATAAACAAATGAATTAAATATATATATAAATGCATAGAGATGGAAGGCGGGCTCGACAGGGACCCCGCGCCGCAGCCGGGATCCCGCAGCCGCCGCCCGCGGCCGCGCACGCCGCTCCGCCGCCCGCCAGGGCTCGGACTCGGGCAAAAACCCGGAAGACGGCGAACTCCGCTCCGCCCGACCCCAGGGCTCGGACTCGGGCTCAGCCCCAGAAGACGACGAAACTACGCCTCGCCCGACCCCAGGGCTCGGGCTCCGCCCTGGCCTCGGC
>JAWLRI010000957.1:1809109-1827953 GCA_034781795.1 Crypturellus tataupa | reverse complement strand
TCTCCGCCCAATTGTCCAGCCTATCCAGGTCCCTCTGGATGACAGCGCATCCCTCTAGGGTATCAGCTACTCCTCCCAGCTTTGTATCATCATCAACTTGCTGAGAGAGCACTCCGTCCCTTCATCTAGGTCATTGATGAATAAATTGAACAGGACTGGACCGAGGACTGACCCCTGGGGGACACCGCTCACCACAGGACTCCAACTAGACTCTGCGCCACTGATCAGCACTCTCTGGGCTCTGCCATCCAGCCAATTCCTAATCCACCTCACCATCCACTCATCTCTCTCACACTTCTGGAGCTTGTCCAGGAGGATGTTGTGAGGGACGGTGTTAAAAACCTTGGTGAAGTCGAGGTAGATGACATCCAACGCTCTCCCCTCATCTATGCAGCCAGTCATTCCATCATAGAAGGCTATCAGGTTAGTCAAACATGATTTCCCTTTCGTGAATCCATGCTGACTACTCCTGAGCACCTTCTTGTCCTCCGCGTGCCTGGAGACAACGGCCAGTATGAGCCGTTCCATCACTTTTCCGGGGATGGAGGTGAGGCTCACTGGCCTGTAGTTGCCCGGATCCTCCTTCGTGCCTTTTTTAAAGACTGGTGTGGCATTGGCTTTCTTCCAGTTCTCCGGCACCTCCCCCATTCTCCAGGATCTTTCCAAGATGATGGAGAGTGGCTTAGCTATGACATCTGCCAGCTCCCGCAGCACTCTGCGGTGTCACGCAGAACTCTGGGTTATGAGGAATCCCAGCAGATGCTCCTGGGACATCAGGAGAGAATATGGATAAAAACAGCAAAGACTGGTTGAAGACGAAGATAATGACCACGGTATCTTCAAGGAACTGTGTTGAACTGGGCAGTAGGACCTACACAAGGCATCTGAGCCAAAATAGGGCTATATATGGAAGTGAGTTCCAGGATGACATCAAGCGGACACAGCGAGTCGACCACCAGGGGGGTCTCAAAAGACCACCAGAGACCACCAAAGGGACAGAGGACGCACACGCATGAGGGTGGGGTATATTGTAATTAGCTTAGGGAAAACAGAATGAATATGTTTGATCACGCCTAGAGCTTAATGCATATGTAGATATTAGAAAAATAAAAGTTTTAGCAAGCACACCTTAGGGTGTGCATGATAGGTGGAGCTATCCCCCGTGCACCCAGCACTGCAATAAAGTGAATGCCTGCTTCTTAATACTACATTGGTGTTAAGAGGTTTATTCCCACTTTTCGGTGACAGTGCCACAGCCACCTCCATTTTTCAGGCCTGCTGTTGGCCTCGATGCAAGAGGTAGGTGGCTCTCCGGTAATCCCGGGGGTGTTTGAACAAAGGCCCAAACCCCAGTAGAGCAGAACAAGTAACGGCCGGAGCAGGTCGGCCCGGACCAGGTTCATCTCCAACTTTCCTGCCCGCCAAACACCTCAGCGGCACCGCTGAGATAACTGAAGCACCGATTGGCTGACGCTGAGATAACTCAAGCACCGATTGGCTGACGCACGGCACGGCACGGCCTAATTGGCCTCTCTGTTAAAACCCGCCCCCTCCCCCCAATTCAGTTTCCATTGGTTATCTCTTCGGGCAATCACGCTCCCGCGCTCCGATTGGTCGCGGGTGCGCCCGGCGCCCCGCCTCACCGCCGCGCCGCGGGGAGCCAGGCCTGGGCCCTACTATGAGATCGCTCCGCTTCCCGCCACCGCCGTGGACTGAGGCCGCCCGTGGTGGGGTCTCCCGGCCGCCCCCATGGAGCTCTCCTGCCAGGCGCCGAGAAGCACTCGCCAGGCGCGGGAGGCGGTGAAAGCCGGCGGCTGCGCTTCCCCGTTGCTATGGAGACCACCGGGGCCTGCTCTGCGCATGCGGTGCTTAGTGCGCAGCCGCGGGGAGGAGGAGCGTGATGGTGTTATGGCGGTGGAGGTTGCAAGACGGATGTTTCTTGGGGTTATTCTCTTTAGGGATAGGGGGTATTTTACCGGTCTTTTTCCTTTTCTTCTGTCGAGCGCGCTTCTTGTTCTGCCGGCAGCTCCTCTACGCTCCTATCTTCGCCGCCATGGACTAGTCAGGCTCAGCAGTGTGTTGGAGGGGGGCAAAAGTGCCCATTCTCGACTTCTTCAGGTGTTTTTTGTATAAGTAAGAACTATTTTACAGCGCTGTGGGTCGGGGCTCAGAAACATTAATATTTGGCTGCATTTCTTAGCTATTCAGTTATCTTCACCTGCTGGATGATGTTAGCTGTAATAAGGCATGGGTTAGCAGATGAAGCTCCAGGTATCCTGTGCTGAAAGATAGGTGTTGTTTTCTGCAAAGGTTCTCAGTTTTTGCAGTGCTTTACATGCTCCCACAGATCTAAGTCCCTGCTGTGCCCAGGTAGGGTGTACTTCCTTGCCAGAGATAATAGTGTAGGTAATTGCTGGGAGATGGTCCTAGGGGTTAGGTAACATCTGCCTTCTCTGGGAGCAGCTGCTAATCAGGTCATCTTGGCAGGAGAGATTTCATGAGAGCCTCCTTGAGCCCTCTGGAGGGTTTCAGATCCTGGTCACTGGGAATGGTGCTCCAAAATAGAAATTTAAATTGGCTTTAATGTCCGAATAATGTGCTCCTAGGGCTAGGAAGAGAGGAGAAAAGGGGATAGGGTTTTGTGACTATTAGATAACTAATGAGGATTTGGGTGGCTCAGCTCCCTGGGCTGTTTTTGACTGTTAAATGCAGAAGCACTTCTGAAACTGAGACCTGAAACCTGGGAATTCTTCTCCCCTAAGGTGTATCACTGATTTTTGGCTGTTTTGTTTCATAAATTGATCTTTCTGTAGCCATTTGAGAGAATGCATGTGAATGTCAGATTTTCCAGCTTGCACACCAAGCAGAGGGAGGTCAAATTCTGAAGATGTCCAGGAATTTGGAGCTCCCTTTGGGTTAAGCCTTTGCTAGTACCTCAGGAACAACCCCAAACAAAGCCAACGGGAACAGATATTTTTTTAATTCTTGTTCTAAGGTCTCTTAATTTCTGTGAAGGGATCCTAAGTACTTAATTTCTGATTTCTGTATTTCTGTAAGCAAGTTAAGTTGCTCCATATTGCTTTTGTAGCACAAAATAATTACTGGAATTCCTGGTCCCCAATCCTGTCCTTATCTGTGTTGCATTTTTTCCATTGACTTTTTTTTTTTTCCTATAGAATGAGGATTATTGTTTTTTACTGATTTGGGGAAAATGTTTAAAAACAAAGCAACAAGAAAAAAAACCCACCCTCCAGTAATGAGCACCTATATTCCAGTAGAATAATTCTATTCCAGTTCCAACTATTTAATGATTGAAATATATGAGCATTAATTGATATTAAAAGATTTTATTTGCCTGAGTTGGATTCAGTTTTTGAACTGACAGAGACAACACTGACACGCTTAAATTTTGTTAGACCAACATACTCAGATTTACCAGGGTTTTTATATTTGAGGCAAGACGAGGGCTAAATTGGGTAGCTGAAATCAAAGGTGAAAAGGTGGAAGGGAGAAGAGCTCAGAGGAGGGACTGCACACTTTCTTTTTCTTCCAAACTTCACGTTCCAGCTGGAAACAAGTAGGACATCCAAGGTACCACTCCTCAAGCTGGGGAGGATAGCAACGTGGAAGGATGTATTTGAGGTGGAATCATGTGAAAGCGGCACTTTTTGGAGGCTTTGTGGGATTCTCAAGAGTTATCTCTTGCTCCTCTTAGCTGTCTTTAGTTGAATTGATTGCATTTGGTTGAATTATGGCAGAGAGTTAGGTTAGTAACATGTACCAGCTAGGGAAGGAAAACCTCGGAGTGAGAGAGAGGGCTCCCAGGATGTTTTCCCTTTCACTTCCCATCCAGCATGCTGCCCTGATTTGCTAGTACATATGCATATGCGTACACCTCACATCCTCAAGGATGTTAGAGATTTCATGTGTGAATCGCTCTTTTAAAGCAGTATGTGTAAACTGTGGTAGAACTTTGCTAATTCACACAAATGAGTGGTAGTGATAGTGATTATTAATTCACTTGTAAACTTAGTGATCAAATTCAGCACCTTTAGAGTCTGTTTAGTAACTCACCGTATTTTGTGAAAAATATATAAAAAATGAATAAACACAATACCTATCACTTCAGATTAGTGAGGTCTTGGCAATGTAGTACCAGACTTTGGAAAGTTTGTTGTAAAAATGAGATATTAGTATTCAGTGAGTGGCACTGAGGGGAGTGCCTGTTGTGGGAGCATGAATTAATGACACGCAGCATAAAACCGTTGCTTTAGCTGGGGAAATCAGACTTGGTTTCATTGCAGCAAACTCAAATTGTAAAAAGTATTTAGATTGTAAATTTTGATGGAATATGAAAGCTATTGCTTTGTAAAATTCCAAAAATATCCTAAGATTACTAAAAAGGTCCTAGACACTGATATGTGCTTGTGTTTCAAGAAGAAAGGTTATTTTTATTATTTTTTTCTATCAAAGTTTAAAAAAATATATTTGCCTGAAATACTTGCTCTGCTTCTCATGCATGTGTCTGTTTAATGTTTCAAATCTCTAATGTTACAGAGGTGCATTTCTAGCACTTAGGACATAGGAATAAAAGAGATGGGGAGTTTCAACCTTTCTTTTTTTTTTTTTCCTCTTCTAAACAAACAAGAAGATGGTATTTTCCTGTCTTTAAATGTACTTTGATATTGGAAAAATTCTATGCGAGTGCAAAGTATGATGGCATCATTTTAATTTCTTTTCCTCTAATGGGGTAGGAATATTAAGTCAGTTCTATTTCTGTTTAAATATTTAGTTTAAAATACACCTTTGAAAAAGCTTTACTCTAAAGTTTTTGTAAACGACGACAACAAAAATTGTTTGATAACCGTGATTGCAATGTAACCTTTTTGCTATCTTGCTTTGTTGAACATGATAGATGTACTAACACTGAGGCTACATTTTATATCCTGGTTTGATAAGGGAAAGTTATTAGCATTAAATAATCATTCTGTAAGGTATATAGAATTAGTCTGTTGTGCTTAATCTGATTTGTGGTAGGGCCCATTTTACTGTGAAAATGACTTTTTTTTTTTTTTTTTTTAAATATGAAGAGGGAAACCAAAAATTAAATGACTCAAAAATTACTAAGGTTGAACTTTGAAAACAGCTCTCTCCAATATTGGTTCTATTTTCAAAGCATTTTTACAGGTTTGATTGCTTATAATCATGTTGATGCTGTCTATGCATTTCCAAAGGCATTAATATGTGCTCAAATATATTTTTAAAAGGGGGAAAAAAGTTATCCTTTTTTATATTCTTAATTATATCAAGGTTCTTATGTTAATATTCTCAATATTAATTTTGCCACAGCAGAAAATAAACGGCAACTGAGAGCTGGAGGAAAGCCAAGAAGGTAAGAGAAGGCATGGGGCATTTTCTAGGAAGAAAGTTTTCCTCCAAGAGCAACATGCAATGTAGGGAAAATACAGGTGTGATACTGTAGGAATCCCAAACTTGCCTAAATTAGCCTAGAATCATGCTGGTCACACAGTGTGTTTTCCTGTATTGTTTAGAAGAAAGTAAAGAACTTTTTTCCCCAAATGGAGATGGAGACAATTTACTAAAGTTTCTGTACTGTGGGATAAGGTAGGATGGAATGTTTGAAAGCAATGATCTTTGCACTTTAATTTAAATCAGTCTTTTAAGCAAAACAAAGTTGGCCCCAAAACAATTTATCTGAAACCTGTGCTTTTTAATCTGTCAGTATTTTGAAGAAAACAAAGTTGTAAAAGCCTTTCAGGACATGATTTTTTGTGTTGTAGGGCAGCAAGCTCTTCTCAGATTCTTCCAAGGATCAAACATCATACAGTGCAGTGATCGTTGTCAAAAAAAATCTCAGCCGGCAAGACAACAGAATTTAAATTCTCCACCAAGGAGAGCCCCAAACAGTCTGGATGTGTTTTATCTTGACAGTGTTACAGTTGCAATTAGTAGGATTTTATTGTGAGTCTGATAGACAGATATAAGATGCACAGTTTGTGCATTGTGTAATTAAATGAGTTTTACTGTTTGCATAATTTAAGTGTAATGGATGCAAGACTCCATCCAGGAATTCGCATTATCCATCATGTGCTGAAATCAACAGGAGTCTTTTCATCAACTCGGTGATTTTAAGGATTGATTCTTTAGTGCCAGAAAGCAGGAAAAATATAGTAGTAAGTCTGGTGTTGGTTGAAGCATCTTTACAGGCATAAGCTGTTTGAGCTTGGGGGAGTAATTTGGTTCAGTAATTTTGAACTTTGTGAGTCTCATTTTGATAAAAATGCTGAAAAAACTACTTTATTATGCTACCCTACGTTGTAGGGAGCAGGAACAGTAGGTTGGTAGGCAATAAGGTATTTTGTTACAGCTTTTGAGGAACTGGGTGAGCACCTCCTTAAAGGTCTTTGCTCAGTTTCTTTGTGGGGCTAGTTCTCATGTTTGACTTTTTAATATACCTCTTGGACACTACAACAGTAACTACTTTGAAATGAATGTTGGAGTAACTTACAGTCCTAAAGTGTCTCCTTGTTTCTGTCTAAGCAGATGTACTGTGCCTTGTGCTTGTCAGTCATTTCCACTGTACATTAGTGCACAATTTCTTCTCACTGTTGAGCAAAATGCAGATTTCTACAACTTACAGGGGAAGATCTGCAAATGAAATATCTAAATGCTGAGCTTTACAGCTATGCTGCGAGCAGACAGGGAAACTGAAGTCCAGCAAACCCCACAACAATGTTTGACAGGAGAATCCTGTTTGCAAGTTCAGTGTAATGAAACAGTTCATCTGGGCATGTATAAAGAGGTAGGGTGACACATAATGGGATGATATCTGCAGCTCATCTACTCAGTAACACATTTATTTTAAAATTGATTTCTCTTTAGAATAATGAGAGTGCAGTTATTCCAGAGCAATCTGACTTTGGCTTAAGCATCTTATCAATCAAAGCTGGAGAAGGCCTTTGCCCAAGAAGGGTTTGTAGAAACCTAATATGTGTTTTAAAACAGGAACATGTGTGTGGAGGGGGGAAATCACAAATGATTCAACTGTGATGTGAACTTTTTGTGTATTTTTATATATAATATCACTGTATAATCAGCAGAAGGGTCAATGTTACCTGCTGTGGGCAGTATTTCTGTCCTTGAAGCTCAATGTTTATAATTAAAGTGGAAGATAGATCTCAGATTCTTGAATGAGATAAGAGATTTTGCAGTTAAGTTTTGCAGTTGAGATGTGTATTCTTATTCCATTGTTACCATTGATTCTGTGGTCAGTTTTTGCTGTGTTTAGAACTCTACAGGCAGGAAGGGGATGATGCACAGAAACCATAAGCAAAATTTGGCCCAGTGCATTTTTAGCGGTAGAGCTACCATCCTGATAAAGCTTATCACAACAATATTTTCTCCAAAGGGCCAAATAATTGACTTCTGTGGGATGATCCAGGATGCTATTGAAGTATCATCAAATGAGATAACCTTGAGCAGCCTTAATTGTGATCCAGATTCATCAGTAAGTGTTTCTATTCATATTTTATCCAATTAGCACGACTGTTAGTTATAGAGCCAAGAACAAAGTAAAATGCTATAACAGTGTTGTCTGGGTTCCCAAGTGCTAAAGAAGGGCTTGGTTGCTTGGAGTGTGTTTCCTTTTCCAGTCGTTCTTGATATTGGTCTGATATGTTGACAGTTGTTGACTCTTTGAACGTAGAAGTAGGCAACAAATGCGAATTATACCTTACAAGTCTCAAACTACTCAATTTGAAGAAAGCCACAGAAACTTACGTGGGTTAAATTTTGGTTACGACAAATTGAGTATGTCAGTTAGCATTCACCTCAGTCAGGAGCATGGTTTAGAGGATTGGGATAGACATTAAGTGGATTATTGCTGACACAAACCACAACTACCAGGCCAGTGCTTCCAACTTAGTCAGTGCCAGTCTGAGTCCATCTCTCTGGCCACCATTGCATTTGAAGAAAATTTCAAAACAGAGCATGTGGCAATTTGGTGACCTGTATTTACATTTTTTTCAGCTCCTTTAATCCACATTATTAGAATCTACATTATTAAAATTAAAACACATAGGATGTATTTAGTGCTACTTGGGCAATAAGAGAGCTACTCACTTTAATGTTAATTCAGCATTAGAATCTGTCATTTCTTCATGCTATAGCAAGCTGACATGAAAAGATAAAAGTTTTTAAGTTTCACCTGGGAAAGAAGAGGTTAATGCAAATACAACTTTTTTCAAAATACTTTGTATATATACTTATTATTCTTATATCCATACCTTTGCAGCTTTAAAAGTTGTTATTATTATGATATATCATTTTTTTGAAATTATTTCACAATTTGTCTTTAAAATAATTGAACTTTGACAAGTACTTATTTTTGTCTTTTTCTAGGAATGATTATTAAAACCCCTTAGTGCTTTTATTGACATGAGTGGCGAGATGAGAGAACTTGCAACAGTTGTAAGTAAAGTAAGGTTGGACCTCTGTTTCAGCCTGTCATTCATTTCAATGCTTTTCTATTTTTTTATATTTATGGTGAACTTGTAAAGCAGTATTTTCTTACTCCTATTTTAGAGAGAGAGAGAGGAGAGAGGAGGAAAAAAAAAAGGCAATAGGGTTGTTTTAGTCTCTGTTATGGAATGTTTTTTAAAATTGTGTTAGTGTGTTCCTAGTTACTATGGCAATTATCACTCTATCACTTTAAATCAATAAAAATAAATAGCATGTATTTATTTCACCATGTAATCTAATTTAATTTGGAAGCACTTACAGAAGTCACTACTTGGTATCATAAATCTGATTCATCTTAATTTGTTGTTAATAGAAAGGGAAAGTGTAATCTACTCTATATAAATATTTTTTCTAATTGTGTTAAATCAAATTTTCCCCTTGGATACAAGTGCATAAATTTTCTTCAGTCTCTAGGAACTGCCTGCTTTTATTGAAGAGTAGAATTTATCCCAAGTATTTGTATTGAGGATATGGTATTTTCTGCTGAACAATTAGTCTCTGGAACACCAGGCCACAAAATATTACTAAGACAAATAGAAAGGTTCATAGAAGATCTGGATAGTTGGATGAATTAAATGAAATTGAGTCGGTGCTTCAGGGCACAGACTAATTACCGACTATCTTTGGAGAGCAGATAGGGGTTTAGGGGGAAATATTTTTCCTGCTACAGAGCTTCTTGCACCTTTTCCTGCAATATATGTAATCTTGTATAGAGTGAATTTTTCACTGTTATTTATAACATAAGTTGTAGATGCAGCCATCAAGTAAACTATTGAGCTGCAAATTCAAACCAAAGTACTTTTTTACATGGTATATGATTAAATTGTGGAACTCATTGCTACAATATATGTGTGTCCAAAAAGAGGTCAGAGAGATTCACTAAAGAATGAATGACAGACAGTGGTTGAACACAAAGGCAAGGATGCTGTTTTTAGCTACCAAAGTTGCACATTTCCAGAAGCTGGATGTGTAGAAGTATCAACCTATCTCTACCACTGCTTATGCTTTTCCTTTAAACATCCAGTACTTGCCACTATCAGAGGCCAAATATTAAACCTGGTAAATCTTAATATCACAATAGCTGTTCGTATATTAGTTGGTCAACTGTTGGAGTTAACAAATCTGGCCCAGATCTGGGCTGCATATGTGTATGCTTGTAGGAAAGTAAAGCATAATAGTAGTATGGAAATGATCACTCTGTATTTTTTTTTTTTTTTGTGAGCTGACCAATATGTATGGTTAAATAATACAACTTGCATCACTTAATAACACTGTTGCTTTGTAACCCAGGTGGATTCTTTGCCAGCAGTGGTTATTCTAGGGCAAGAAAATAAAACTTTTGTCAACCAGATGCAATATGTGTTACAGGATATTTATCTCCATAATCTAAATGTGAAGTGGGATGATATTATTGGACTGGATGCAGCCAAAAGACTACTCAAGGAAGCAGTTGTTTATCCCATACATTTTATTTTTAAATGCAATTGCATTCTTTAATTGTCACTTTTCCTTTTTTTTTTTTTTTTTTTTTTTTTTTTTTTTTTTTTTAGGAGGCAGTTCCTCTTTGAACAACAGGTTTTTATTTGGCCATGTCATATAGATTCTTCCATAGGAAAATAGCATTTCATATTAAAATGGCAACTTTGGGTACTATTCTTTAGCACTTCGGCAATATAAAGGACAGTGGATTTGGCCTATAACATTTCAGAGAAAAATTACTTACAGAAGAGAATAGCCAGTTGCATTTGGAAAAAAAAATAAAACAGATTTCATCAGTGAAATATAGTATTTTTCTCAGTATTCAGATCGTATTTATTGTTTTTATAAGTTTTTTTTTCCTCTTTTGGTTTTCTCAGGTTTTGTGAATGCATTAGGAGCAGTGGGTAGGGGTTGGAATCCCTTGTATTTCATTACAGATAATACATATAATCCCTGAATTACCTTTTTGATTCCACAGTACCCACAACTGTTCACAGGCATTCTCTCTCCTTGGAAAGGATTATTGCTGTATGGGCCACCAGGTATGGAGAGCCTTATACCATATCCATTAGTTTATCACTACTACTACTTTGTCCTACAAATAAATTCTTGGTGCTAATCAAATGTATTTAAGTATCACTAATAACATATTTTGTATTTTGAAATAGAGACAATTTTGGATAATTATGTCTGTCTATCATTACTCAAATCTGTCCATTTACCTTTCATACAAGATGAAGACTATTCCTACACCTGAATTTTCCAAAACACATTACTTGTACTAGCCGCTCAGAGGAGTGAGGATTTATTTCATATTTCTGTTGTTACTCAACTTGGACCACATGAATCAAGCCTGGCCTGACTTGATCTTCGAGAATGAATAAATCTGACTCAAACTTGCCTTCCTGAGGAAAATGTCCATGATTTCCCTTCTGCCTTTAGGGATTGCTTTGGAAATGGGAAGGAGCCTCTGTCCTTTGTGCTGGTTGGTCTTCCATGTCAGCAAGGCCTCCTCACTCCCTCTGCTCCATGTGGGAGCAAGGAATAAAACTTCCTCAGCACTAACATGTCTGGAGGGGAAGGAGGCGCAACCTGAGATGGGCTGCAAAGGCTGCTACTGCAGCCAGCCCCATTTGCTCCCCTGGATGCTTGGATGGGCCTTCCGCAGAAGGACTGTGGCCATCCTGGAAAGAAAGACTTTACTGATTTATTTTACACTTACTTCTTCTTCTTATTATTATTATTTTTATTTATTTATTACTGTGTTTCTTTGGGGAGTGAATTTCTTCAATGCTGTTGTTTATAGGTACTGGAAAAACTTTGCTTGCTAAGGCTGTTGCCACTGAATGCAATACAACCTTTTTCAACATATCAGCATCCACTATTGTCAGCAAGTGGAGAGGTGATTCAGAAAAACTTGTCCGGGTAAGAATACTCTAATCCTTACTATAATAAATATCACTTAAAATTCCTGCTTAAAGAACTAGAGTTTTCAGATGAACTGAACAGAGAACTGTAAAATAGATATTTCTCTGACTTTTTTTTTTTAACCCTCTTAGACAAAGCGTGTGATTCTGTTTTGTATCTATCTTTTAAAACTGGAATAACATTGCTTCTGCAGAAGTATCATACTGGATTCTTGCAGTGGAATTTCAGTTCTGTAAGCAGAAGTTGAAGCAGATACACAAAAGCCAGCAAAGATATTTGACTCATTGATAAGGAAAAGGCAAGCAGAATTCCTAAATTAAATGACACTTGCTTAGTGACTCCTCTGAAGTGTCTCACTTTCCTGCAAGGTTAGGCTCACAGGCTCCCTATGAAAATGCATCTGTTGTGTAAGTTTCCAAATTCACAGCTATTCATAATTTGCAGGACATGGAGTTGCTAAAGAATTATTGCCGTGCTAAAGTCATAAAGATCTTATAGTCAAACACAGTGCAATGCTCTTTTAAGGCAGGTCATCATCTGGCAAGTAGGTAAATGCATTTGGGCCTGTAGACTGGCAAGCAGCATGCAAGATTCAGCTGTCATACAGGAAAAAGTCCAGGTCTTTTACTCTTCCTTTACACTCCTCTGTTAGGATGTGCTTCAGAGAGATACAGAGTAATCATGATGGATTGCACTTAGCAAATGGCAGCACCAGTATTGTTGATATTTTAAATGTCCCTCCAAATTTAGGCAATGTCTGCAACATAGTTTTTCTTAGTGTGTCCCTTGTCCTGTAAAATTGCACATTTTTCTTCTGGCAGAGAATACATTGTTCTTCCTGGCAGTAACAACTTCTTCTGTCTCAGTAACTTCCTGGAAGTTTCCCTGCTGTCAGAAGGGATGGGGCGACCTGCTTTGTGTCACAGCACCGACCTAAAGGGTTTTGTGAACATGCCACAGCGTTTGCATTGATTTTTAACCTCTGGTAGTTCCCCCTTAGCTGTATTTTTGGCAGAATCCAGGATGAAATAGGATTGTAACTCTGGACAGCCCTAGGAGAAATATCCCATGAAGTCGTGTGCTGAAATGACATGAGGCTGGAGCGTAGGTCTTCTGAAGCTGTGTGAAGCTTACGCTGGTTTTGTGCTCACTTGGAAGAATTCCCACTCATGCTTTTTCCTCAATTCTTAGCTGCATGGGGAATGAATTTATATTTTAAATTTGTGATTATATGTATATATAACATATAATTTAAAATTATAAACTGCAAAATGTCAACATCTCTTACATGAGAGCAGTGATAGGAGATGTACAACAAAATTGCTGTCATGGCATCTGCTTTTTGTTTCAGCATCCATCTTTGAAAAGCTACTCACTTGGCAAGTTTATTATATCATGCAGCCACTTAATCATAAACTTCTGCTACCTCTGGCAGTACTAATTACAGTGCCAGTCATGGATTCTTTGTGACTCTAGGCAAATAATTTAAACCCCAGGCTTCATATATAAAGTATAGAGAAAACATACAAAGCTTTTACAGTTTCTTAAGTGTTGGGATTAAAAAGTGCTGGGTTAATAGATGCTTGCAGTGATGTTTGTTTAGAAAGTCAAAGGACATCACAGTGAAGAACAATTTGTAGTATGTTCTTATTAATTTAAGTCCCTTCATGTTTACAGCAAAAACAAAAAACTTCTGTTTTCTTTCTGAAAGACCAGATTTCATGGCAGCTTAATATTCCATTTTTTAATCTAGTCCTGATTATTTCAACAATTTACATTTATTTTCACCAGCAAAAAAAAAAGCTTAATTCTTATCAAGAGAATCAATCCATTTTCTTCTTTCATTATGTTTCAGTGTATTTTTTTCCTCAAATCCTTATTTAAAAAAAACTACAAATGGAGCAACAATAAAAGAAGGAGGTTTAATCTCCTATAACAATTTAGAAGTTCCCAGAATCCTCTGATGGATCATTTTCTTCTATCCCATTATTCTCAGGGTACTCTGATAGGATTTAGACAGAAAGATTTACATATAGAGACAGGATTATGTGCCTGGGTTCTTTATCTCTCCTTTATAAACCTTTCAGAATCTGAGAGGATTCAGGGACCCTCAGCCAACCCTGAGCCTTTTCCCAGCATATATCCCTTTTTGTCCTAGAAGTTCTGCAACGTGGTGTTATTTATCTTTTGTGTCAGTAGCCCTTAATGCCTTTTCTTTTTTTTCCTGTGTGTGTGTTAGCTTTCATGTTAATATTTTCTGTTGCTTTTACTCCCTAACAGGTGCTATTTGAGCTTGCCCGCTACCATGCTCCTTCCACGATTTTCTTGGATGAGCTGGAGTCCGTTATGAGTCAGAGAGGCACCGTGCCTGGGTAACTGATGGGACCACTTCCTATGGAATTGGGGAATGCAATTTGGCTAAGATTTATTCAGGTGTTGATAAATCACACAGTATACCTGCTAGAAAGAAGTCTTAGCCAGACCTGGGTCCCCAAAGACTAGTCCTTTTTAGACTGCATTGGCAGTATGATTATTTTGAGTGATAATGGTAATTTTCATGATTTATCATTAAGCAATTTTTTCTTTTGTTGTCAGCATTTTCAGAGAGTGGTGTCTTTGACAGTACCATTTGATAGCAGCACTGCATACACTGTAGGGACTCAAAGAGAGAGATGTGGTTGGCCTTTCATTCACAGCAAATTGTGATCTGTAGACGAGAAATCATGTAAATGAGGTTACGTGAAGGCTAGCAAGTTAGACCATGGAAATAATGGGCCTGGCAAGCTGTATAACCTACATTGTTGTATTTTAAATTTACTTATTTGAAGGGAAAGTAAAGGCAGTGGGGAGAATAAGGAGATAAATTGTTAGAGGCGAGTGAGAAGGTGGTGATTTTGTGATGCTTTGGGCAGACCAGGTTATCTCAGGGTAGGATGTGCAGCAAAATTGTGTCTTCATTAACGGGGCAAATTTTGACGGCACTGTCAAAACTTGCAGGAGAGGGAGAATATTATTGCTGCCATCCACAGTAAAGATAGTTTATAGTTTAGAAAAGACATCGGAAAGATAGAGCTTGGGGGAGAAATAGGAGAAGTGTAAAGAAATTGATATACCCATTGGGAGCCCATAACAGTGAAATTTATCTGTTGTAAATTAAAGGCTCAAAGATATGCAAATAGAATATGCGATATAGTAAATGTATAACATGTAATATTTGCCATTCAATAGCTATGAATTATGGGTGGAATTTTGCCTGTATAGATCTTTTTAAAGCTCTCATTAACATCACTAGATGATCCATTTTCAGCATGGTTTGTAGCTAAGACTGTAGGTTAGTAGAATATGTCATTATTAAATATTGATGGAGGCATCCATAGCTGCCTTTGTAGAAAAAAACCTTAAACCTGGACTCTTATTTTTTACCATCTAAAGTTTTTTTTTCTGGATTCAGTTCCACAGGGTACCAGGAACCCCACATCAGGAACCTAAAGTTCAAACAAGTTTCCTGCAAAATTGATTTTCTGGATCACGACCAAAATTTTTAGTAATTTGCTATTCTTTAATAATTAGAGAAGTGATCTTTTTTGCGCTATTTCAAGAACTCTGCCCTATTTTCCAGTTTGTTTGAATACTGCATTTTTTTTCTGTTTGCTTCTGATAAAGCACTTTATGATATACCAAATGCAGTAATACATGTATCTCCTTGTCAGCACTCAAAATTCCCTCGGAAAAGTGCAAATAATTACCTTGGGTAGGTAGGTGTCTTAATAGCTTAATGCCAAATATTATGTTACAAAAATTCTCCTACATCAAGCAGTCACTCAAAGCTGTTTTCCAGTAAACATCAACTCAACATAAAGATTAATATGAAGAGAAAAAAACGCTAAGCATTTATTTACTTTAGGTTTGTTAATAGTGAACTCTCCTCACTTTAATGCACTGAAAAGAGTGCATTTAAGTAATGATTAGAAAGCTTGATTTTTAATGCTTAGCTGTCAGCTAATGGAGCTTAATCATGCCCTGAACTAGGACAAAACTGCAAAGAGGGCTCAGTTGCTGTGAATGACACTGTATAAATAAAGATGATTAATGCACCAAGCAAATAATATTTCTCTGCATCTTGGTAGTGGTGAACACGAAGGAAGTCGGCAGATGAAAACGGAATTACTGGTGCAGATGCATGGCTTGGCATGATCTGATGATCCTTGTATTTTAGCAGCTTCTAATCTGCCATGGTAAGAGATCCAGAGAGTACATTTTGAATACATTTGCTTGAGCTTCTAAGCACAGATAAATATTTTATTTAGAATTTTGCAGAAAAAAAGCCTTGATATTTGGTTAAAGCATTTAAAGATTAATTTGGAGCTTTTACTTTTAAACTCTACAGTTCTTGCTGTTTGTGCCACATGACTGTAATCCATAGTAGATTCAACATATGCTGGTGCTACTAGCTGCTAATATTTAAAATGGAATACTTTATTTCATAGCCAAGTTATTTACTATGTTTAAGCTAAGAAGGGTTTCAGCTTGGAGCTATAAGGTGCTTAAAACATCTAGTGCTTAGGATACTCCATAAATAGGAAGGATGGATTTTTATCGGTATCAAACATGACTTTTAACAGATGGGGACTTTTTTTTCAGTTTCTTTAACATAATTTAGAACACAAGAATAAGTGGTTTATAGTGGGAGCTGAAACACTTCATGTTTTAGTGCTTAAAGTCACCTGGCTGGGCCCACCTCCCAAGAACAACCTGCCATTCTGATCACCGTGTTCTGAGAAGGCTCTAAAATAGCAAAATATGTGTTAGTTTGGGGCATTTAAGCCTTAGACAGTCTCATAAATCTCAGTCAGTGCAAAATCTACCCTATTTTGTGTTACAATATGTATGTGAAAATGCTGAAAAATAAAGAGCTACTGGGAGTCAGAGTTACCTTTGAAGGAGAGTTAACACTCTCCTTCTAGCCCATTCTTCTCTGTATGACTCGTTAGTAATACACTAGGAAATGTTTGTTATTATTATAACATAAACCTATGTTATTATAAGATAATATATGATAATATAAGATAATAAGATATATTATCATGTTATTGTAATTTCTCTTTTAGAAAGAGTAGCTAAGGTTCACAAGTAGCGCTGTGCTGGGGCAGGGCTAAGAGGGGTCGGATGTCCTTAGAGGATCCAGGTCTTTCTGGCACACTGTTTTGAAAGGAAAAATTGGGTTTCCAAAGGCACAGAGGGAGAGTTTGAAGAGAGGAGCAGGTTGATAGGGCTTGAGCTGGGTGTCCTGGAGGTGTCAGTGCAGCCTCAAGGCTGACGCCACTCCAGATGCTCCTGGAGGGAGAGAGGTCTCTGAGCGTGGCTGCTGCTTAGGCATCTTTCTCATGCAGCTAATAAACCCTCATGGGAAGTCCTGACAGAATTGCAGAATCAGTTTTGAATGTCTTACACGGTTGATTTTGGAGCATTTTGCAATTCTGAAGTGCTCCTTTCTGCAAAATTGCCTGCCTGAAACGCCAAAAAAATGACATTGCTTTTCTAATGTAGATGCAAAAATGACAAGATTTCTGTTTCAGAGGAACTGGCCCTTTGGGAAACCAGAAATCCATGTTGGGGCGAAGGTGGAGCTGAGCAATTGCCAGAATCCTGCTCCCTCTATGGGAAGCCTCACACTGGACAACTTTTACTTTCTGGAATTCTCTAAGATTTTTTTATAGGGCAGGTTGGATTTCACCCTCTCCTGAATAAATCCTACGAGTGTCACGACCAGATGTTTGGGCAGAAAATGCCTAGCACAGAAAGTGATGCTCTAGAAATGTGGCTGAGTATGTGCTAGGAAAGCCACTGGAATCTGTAAGGAACCTACTTCGCTGTTGCAATTCACAACCAGGGGAGTTTGGGAATATCCACACTGAGTCTGGAGGTGTCAGTGAGGCTTGAACTCCCACTTGATGATCTCAAGTCTGTTTGCTGTCTATATACTAGACATGACCAGATCATATTGTAAGATGCTGGACTTCAACAAAGAAAGGGGTATTTTATTATATATTATTTTTATATAAATACATAAAAAAACAGAAATAATTATATATTTATGTAGTTACATTTATGAAATACCTAATACCTAACCGACTGCTCTGAAGGTTGTGGCACAGCAGACCCCCATATTCTTTAAAACATTTGGTGCTAAGCTAGATTTTAAGAGATTTGTTTAACTTGGATATTTATTGATCACCACTTCCCCCTTGCAAGAAAAATCAACCCAAAAGAGTCCCAATCTGCTCTTATATGAAGGAAAAGAAGCCTAAAAAAACTCTTTATGGTGTCCTAAGCTGCACTGCAGCTACTGATGCTCTTCTTTACCACCCTGAATGGCAGGATGGGAACTGGGAAGGGATGAGGAGCTTCTGTCTCCTGTTGTCTCTCCTGGGCCCTGCTGTGGTCATCACCGGGATGAGAGATGAGTTGTGGACCGGTCTTGTCGCTGTCTCAAGGTTCATGCTGGGAACTGGGGCAGGTCTCAGTTTCTGTCTAGAATACAAAGTGCTGCTCTTTGTAGCTTGGATTTCTGACACCGCTCTTTATTCTGAAATGAAAATAGTTGTGTTGAGTTTGTGAAATTTGGCAGTGACAACAGGTTTTGATGTCCTAGGATGTCATCCTGGAGGAGCTCCGATATGACCCTTCTGACATGTTCTTTTCATGGGCATTTCTTAATGCCTTTACTGGTTACCATCTAGAGGATGTTTTTATTGCTTTGGTACTTATTTTATTCTGGATAGTATTGTCATTTAAACTTGCATTTGATCAGTAACAAAAACAATTGTGACGAATAACCTGAACACCCTTAGATAACAATGTCTCTGCCTTCCTCCTTAGCCGACAAGCAGAGCACCGTAACCTTTCTGAGTAAAGAATTAATTTTTGTGTATCGGTAGACTTATTTATCCAACAGCTCCCTATGCCAAAAACACTTCTTAGCACTCACTTTCCCTGCTTGCATTTTTTTGCAAACAATTTTGAATTCAGTTTTGTTACTGTTAGATACAAACAACTGCAAAGCGCTTGGAAGAAAAATAGATTAAAATGAATGGTTTGGAGATAAAATAGTTTTGCCTTAAAAATCTTTTATATTTATCACTGCTGATATTGTCAGTGATTCTGGTTCCCTGGCACATTTTTCCAGTCTGTCCTTCACATGATCCTTTTGACTGGATGCTTCCCTTTGTGGCTTTATTTGTTTTTATTGCTTGTATTTCAAGTGGGCCAGGGAAGATAATGAAAACTTCTTTAGAGCGACAAAGATGTTTAAGGAACTGGAGCATTTGTCATATGAGGAAAGACTAAGCGAGCTGGGCCTGTTTAGTCTGGAGAAGAGAAGGCTGAAAGGAGATTT
>JAWLRI010000957.1:1791584-1807228 GCA_034781795.1 Crypturellus tataupa | reverse complement strand
CTCCTGCTCTGGAGATCTGCAACCGCCTGGATGGACCCTGTGCCCTGCTCTGGGTGTCCCTGCTGGAGCAGGGGATGGACTGGGGGATCTCTGGAGGTGATCCTCAACCATCCTGGAATTCTGTGCGATTCTGACCGTGCAACTGCTAACACAGTGACCAGGGATAGGCCAGACAATGACTCCCTTCTTTTCTAAAGTAGCTTGTTCGATCACTGGCCAGTTGCAACCAGGAACTTGTGGTCGGCATCGCGGCTGCGGGGAGCGCAGGGCTGAGCTGTCTCCTCTGCTTGGTCGCTCACAGGGAGCTGGACCCGGCCATGCTGCGGCGCCTGGAGAAGCGGATCCTGGTCGACCTGCCGAGCAAGGAGGCGCGACAGGCCATGATCCGGCACTGGCTGCCCCCGCTGAGCAACAGCCAGGGAGTGGAGCTGAGAACGGACCTGGACTACGGACTGCTGGGCCAGGTGAGCGGGGCTGCAACCCAAAATTCAGCCTCTGTATCCAGCTATGTTCTTTGAAAGCCGCTCGCTCACAAGGGCTGCTTGACCCTTGTTTTGTTTCTGTTCACAGTGATAATACTGCTCAGATACTGTTTCATAAATGAAACACATTTATAATCAGGCAAGTTAGGATGTGGACACAGGTGAGTTTTATTATGAAAAACTGCCCGTAAGAAAGAAAATGTCCAATATTTTGCTAGTTATTACAAGGTACCTTGGGCATTCAAATCAAGAGCAAGTAACATGATGGTTCACATGTGCATAGTTTATATACAGATAAGCATATATATGTGTGTGTATACTTTAATATGTATGTATATTTTAAAGGGAATGGAATTTGCAAATATATATTTTTGCATAGGTTTATATATGTTTTTGAATTCAATTCCTGTCTGATTTGCAAGCCTGAGCTGTACTGTGTGTTCTGCTCCTGCCACAGGAAACAGAGGGCTACTCGGGCTCTGACATCAAACTGGTCTGCAAGGAAGCAGCTATGAGGCCAGTGAGAAAAATATTCAATGCTCTGGAAAATCATCAACCAGGTACCGCAGAGAATCCTGTGTGGGGAACGTGGAGACACACTACAAGCCCTCGGAATTGTAATGGTAGCCCCAGCAGGTGGAGCTCTGTTATCTGCTTAGAAAAGTTTTAAACTGGGTATTAAAAAAAAAAAAAGTGGATTGGTAGTTCTGAAAAATAGGCATTTTGCTTTTCATTGTCAGTATCTGTGCACAAACCAATTTTTTTGTCATCCTCACTAGGCCAGTTCTGTTGTTTCTGTCTATTACCTGTTGCATCATGTACTTCCAGCAGTAATTACGGTATTTAATGAGTTGTCTTTTCTTCAGATAACAGTAACTTATCCACGATCCGACTGGACACGATAACAACAGCCGATTTCCTGGATGTGATCGCCCACACCAAGCCCTCAGCAAAGAACCTGAGCCAGAAGTACACAGCCTGGCAGACAGAATTTGAGTCAGTCTGAAAAGAACAGAGCTACCGGAACACCAGAAAATTTAAAGACTTTGGCCATCCAAAATGAAACCTGTTTCCTCTGCAGGAATGAGTGGTGAGGGAGAAGGAAGTGCTGCTGTTTTAAGAAAGGAGAACACAATGGGAAGTGCAAGGGGAAAAGCTGTGCTTTTGGAGTTATAATGGGAGGGTAGTTTAGTTATTTTTACAAGCCCTTCTAAATGACCATTCTAAAACATTCTTTGTGCAAGTAACATAATGGCAGAATAGCACTCCAGCATTAATTTTATGATAAAGATTTATAACTGACTGGTTTTCAGTCTTTATTTGTTAAAGCTGTTTTCAGGTTTGAGACAGTAAGACCGGAGTAAAATCACAGAAATCAGAATAACATGGAATTGTTAAGGTTGGCAGGGACCTCTAGATCATCTAGTCCAACCCCCCTGCACACGCAGGGTCATCTAGAGCACATGGCACAGGGCTGCATCCAAGCAGGTCTTGAAGATCTCCAGAGCAGGAGCCTCCACAACCTCTCTGGGCAGCCTGTTCCAGTGCTCTGTCACCTTCACTGTCAGGAAATTTTTCCTCAAGTTCCTGTGGAACTTTTGATGCTTCAGTTTGTGGCTATTTCCTCTTGTTCTGTCAGTAGCCACCACTGGAAAGAGGCCGGCCCCATCCTCCTCACTCCCTCTCTTGAAGTATTTGTATACACTAATCAGGTGCCCTCTCAGAAAACTTGTTAAGAAGTTAAGACATTTAGCCCTGATCTTCCACTGTGAGACTCACTGAGGCATCACAACCTGTGTGATGCAGGTCGCTCCTGGTTGCATGGATGCTGAAAATCAGGCTATCGTTAGCTGAAAGCCTCAATGTGCTAATGTCCACTATTCCCCCATGGGTTTGGGGTATTCCCAAAGGGAAAACAGCATGATTATCAGAGAACTTTGGGGATTTTGTGGAAAACCGGGCATAATCTACCCTTACCAGTTTAAGAACCAGCTGGGTAGCTAGTTATCTTAAGAGTTTGCAGCCAGCCATAAAGGGTAAAGAATAAGTCAGCCCAACTCGAAACAGAGGTATCGCAAGCAGAGAACAACCCACATTCAGCTTTGTTGGCGTGACCACGAGCATGAATTTATTCAAAACTGCAGATTACATCTTACATCATCTTCAACAATCACATTTTCTTTCACTTGTTACATTTGGCAAAGACATTAGTCTCTTGATTTCTTTTCCTTGTGGGTGAGGGGTGTGTATAACAGCAGCTGTGCATTCGTAAACCCTGCTGTGAGGGGGGGCAGCAGGTTAGTAACACAGCTGATGTTCACCTGATCATTACACACCTAATAGCGCTAATCATAGATGCTATTTTACATGATATAACACAACAGCTGAAAAATGACCCTTATTTTCAGGGTTTTCTGTTTGTTTGTGGCATTTCTACTGCAGACCCTACTCCATCCACACGTTTTGCCAGATATTAAATTTAAGTGTGGTTACCCACACTTAAGATGAAGTTCCACTCAGACAATCTTTCATTTATGGAGGGAGTCACCCTCGTTCATCATGATGGGTTTCCTTAACAAGAATCAGCATGGCTCATTACCGCAAAACTGTATTTTCAATAAGGTTAATACTGCAGCAATGTCTAATTACAATCTAATAATTTAACACTCAGGAGCACTGTAAAACAAATGCAAAGGACTTTGATTATTACAGTTTGCAAATGGACCAGAAAAGCTATTTACCAGCATTAAAAAGTTGGTTCATATTAGTGTATTTAACACATGGAGGAAGAGCAACGCATTCTGCAGCATTAAATTTCATTTTATAGCTCTACTAACCAACTGCATAAAAACTCAAATCTGTCCCCATGGCTTGTAAAGAATTTTTTCCTGTAACAGTAGAGAGAAATAAAACAACAACAACAAAAAAAGCTCAAGAATAGTGAAATTTTGCAGCTGGAGCATTAATAGGACCCTGAGGTCTAACTTCAAACATTCACAGTCTCTAAGCCTTTTAATACCAGATTTTAATACCATTTAATAACAGCGTGTAGTTGAAACATCTGAAAATTTTTCAAGTTTTAATTTCCCACTAAATTTGAAAAACAAAAACCAGTGTTCTAAGAAGGAGGACAAAGATATCAACAGTACTTACTACTAATAATAATTTTCAAGTTGCTGCTAGGGGTGCATAATCTCTACCTTTAAATTTCCACAGAGCAGAGATACTCAGTGAGAGGAAAAGCACAGAACAGGCCTGGCTCTTTCACAAAGGCTGCCTGGGCTCCGTTAGGGGCTTCAGCTTCAGTCACTTGAGTAGCTCCAGTCAGATTTACAATACGGCTGGTCTGGCACAGGAACCTGACTCTCGTTAGATGAGGTTTTAATCAGCTATTTCTTTAACGCTAAAGACAAGCAGAACTCTGCCATGTTCCCTAATCATTCACGAACAGGAGCTATATTGATCATGGTCAATAATCAATTGACTGCTGAGCACCTCTGGTCTCTAACCACATTCCCATGCAACCACTGCAGGACGAGGGCTTGGCTGTGACCAGGCTGGGGCCACGCACAGCCCTCATTCCTCTGGGCTGAGTTTCATGCACTGATCCTGGGGCCTTTCTTTTTGAAGGAAGAATAAATGAAATTGTGTGAAATGGAGGTTTCTTCAAACCCACTACTCCCCTTCTCACAGCAGATGCTTTAGGATGTGTTCCACGGCCTCAGGGAAATTCTCACAGGTTAAGTAAGGAGACGGATTGATTTTGTCTTCATCTGCTGTTCGGTATTTACCTGCAACATGAACAAAAAAATCCACTTATGAAGCTGCGCTGGGCAACCTGTCAGCTGGACCTCTTTTTTCCTCCCTTCAAAAAATACTAGAGCCTTTCAGGGTCGGAAGCAGCCAGACATGGGAGGACAGACTTGCACTCGCTGCTACCTCAAAAAGACCTTACCAGTGTACAGCATTACCACAGTGTTGGTAACGTTGAGGGTACTTTTCAGTCCCTACCTGTTCTGCTTTTGTTTGAAGCAAAATGACGTCCGTAATTATCAGTGTAATTACCAAGGAATGTCATCAGTTTCTGAATGGTCATAGGTTACATCGACTTGATGATCTTGGCAATCTAAGATACCACGTTTTAGATAAGCACCAGTCTCTATGTTCTTTGACTAATACTCGTATTTTAGTCACTGTAAAATTCCAATCTACAAGATGAGCCACCCCCATCTATTACTGCACATCATCCTGCTATCAGGTAGAAGTGTCTGCTCTAAACCTGCTGTTCAAATATTAAGTCCCATTTATGGTCTGCCTTGACTTAATCTCAATCCACTGCCTTCATCACGACCGCCTGCCTGACAGGCTGCCAAGCTGCAGCTTGGGAACCAACCTGCTGAATCCATCGAGCCGAGCTGCTCCATAATGACGTGCTCAGGGTCTCCCACCAGCTCCTGGGGGTACCAAACAGTGCGAATCCCAAAGGATTTGCCCTGGCCTCGCAACCTGACTTGGCTTTGTCATAACCAGGGCAGGATTAAGTCGCCACTGCCTCCCAATGAGATGATCCGCGATGCACTCACCGGTCCTCACAAGGATCCCGCGCATGCCGGCGTCCTGCGCCCCTCCGACATCATCCCGACAGTCCTGCCACGCAACAGGAGACCCATTAGTGCCACAGCCATGACTCGCTGCGCGTGTTTCTAGCATCCTCTGCCTCGCGTGCCACTAAGGAACCACCTGCAGCAATGACACCGGGCTGGACCCTTCAGTCACCCACTACAGGACTGATTTACTGATTTACTGATTTTTTTGCCTCATCAAAGAGCAGGGCCCACCCCTGTGAGAGCAGCAGTAAGATCCACAGTGCCCACGTACATCACCGATCATGACGGCCTCCTCGGGGGCGCAGTCGGTCCCTCGTAAAGCCTCCAAGAAGAAGGTTCTCTCCGGCTTCCCCACCACGGTCGCCTTGGTGTCCGTCGCGTATTCCAGGCCCGTCACAAAAGGCCCAGGTCCCAGGGCCAAGCCGCTCTTCTTCTTGAAGTACCTGGCTTTATGTATAGCTATAAGAGGGGCACCATCCAGTATCAACCTGAGGAACCAAGGAACAAGAAAATACATAATTATACCACAAATATTTACAGCTGAAGGCCTAATTCCTGCTTTCGTTTACACTGATGACACGACTCCCGCTGATAAATGAAGTTCCTTCCTTTCTTTTCCACAAAAACAGCTAATAAATCCCCCAAATAAAGAACCTACTACCTGGATGACCTTAACAGTTAAGTATTTTAACTCCTTTCTATATCTCCACTGCAAGGTTCAGGCTCATTTTTCTAAGCAACCCCATCAGCCAAACGACTCAACAGCTACAGGTTCCCAGCAAGGATGGGTGCTTAGGGGAGTCCCAAGCAGCAAGTGAATCATCAACTTGACTTTCTATTTTAACAAGGGAAGAATAACATTACATGAGAAAAACATGGAGGTATCGGGCACATTCCTGCCCCACTGAATTCTCCTGTTAGCAGAACTGTTGCCATTCCCTGGAAGAAAAAATGGATTCAGCCTCCTTGCTCTACAGGACGAAAAACTCCAAAAGGGAGATGGTTCAAAGCCTCAAGGGCAGCACTGGCCCGGTGCTGGGTCCAGTATTAGGAAATACTGCAATTCCACCAGTCCCAAGTGGCTCATTCTTAGCCTGTGCTACCCTATGAACCCTGTAAAGTTACTTCATACCTGCTGCTTGGGAATCTTGCCTTACAAAACATTTGTGGCAGAGACCATGTTCCTTTTAGCCCTTGCAATAACAAAACAAACAAAACACACAGGAGTTTACAGGCTACTTGCACAGGATTTGGGCCTAATCCAACAGCGCCCATCTTTGATTTCTCCACTTTTCTGTTACCAGCCTGGCAGATTTTCTTTTACATTGGACATAGCAGCTACCGTCCTGCTGCAAGAGAAAGTCCATGAAACTGCTGTGCTGGATGAATCGTCCTGGCAGTACCAAGCTCCGCACTGCTGCTACATTCCTCCCCTGTCCCCAGTTTCACTGCAATAAAAGCCCTGTGGATAGTGTTGATAAAAGCTGAGCTTCTCTGCCAAAAACTCTCCACCTGATTTTTACGGCGCCTTCCCCAGTCGCTGCAGGCAGCTCCAGTCTTTATCACAACAGGTAGGGATGTAACTAGCACAGTGGGAACAGAGCTGGGCAGAGAAGGGCACCATTGGCAGTTACCTGGAAATCAAAAAGCAGCATTTCTGTTCCCCTCAATCTTGTTTTAAAAATAAATAAATGCATCAAATTTAAAAAGCCTTTAAGAAAACAAGCAAAATCTTTTTCTGCCCCTCTATAGCCCGTTTCGGAGTTCCACGGTGCCTCTGTTCAGAGAGGCTGACTTAGGTTAGCTGCACATTCCTTGGAGAAGGTCTCCCCCACATGTCTGCAGAGCAGACATGTGAGCAATGCATAAATGATAATATTTCACTTCACTTAATTATCCCGGAACATTTGTGTTGGATCAAAGCATTCCAAGCTCAACAGAGCTGGCGCGTGTGTCTGCAAGCAGCCAGATAGGCTCACAACGGGAGAATACCTTTAGGATACAGAAAAATTCAGTTTGACAGCAGCACCGCAACCACTTACAGGAAGGATCTCACCTGAGAGAATTCCTTTAAACGTGACATCAAAATACCATGGACACGAGAAGGGAAATCATTCCGAGGCACTTCAAATGGTGTCTAGAGAAGAGTCTTTGCCTTTTGGGGCTCCTGCTAGGTTAGATTTCTCTAACCCAATGCTAGATGCCGACAGAGTAGCTGCCTACCAGGTGGTTGGTTCCTCACAGTGAGTGAAGAGGAAAAAGCACCTCTGGGGCATGGTTCATCCCTGCTATTTCAAGCATTACCAGGGGAAAAATGAATGGTGTCTTACAAGTGCCTCCTCTTGCCCAGGCCACCAACTCGGATACAGGCATCTGCACTGTAGGTGTGTGCGTTTAATCAGATTCGCTGCAGTGTTTTGCTGTGAGCAATGCAAATCCCAAGAGAGTTAATGAGCTGAGCAGTTAAGGAGAGTGCTGTAAGGCTCAAAGAAGGGAATGGACTCAGGAGTTAAGAGTTTCCTTCAGACCAAACCACACTGACACCAGCAGGACAGAGGTTTATCCACAATTAAAGGGGATAAACCCCAAAACAAGTCAGTGAGATACTCAATATGAAGCAGAGCACACGCTAGGGCCTCTGCCCAGTTTGAAGGACAGGGGTAAGATAACTCTGCATAAATCCAGGAAGAATCTGGAGGGATGAAAACCTCCACAAGGCAGAAAAGTCAGCCAAGAGGCTGACCACGTGGCAAGGTGAGCTGAAACACTCAGACCGGATCAGCATCCGCTCCATGCTTGAATTCAGGTCTCTCCTGGGCAGAAAGGGCCCTCAAAAGGGGCAGAGACATGGACCAGATTTGCCCCTCAGCATCTCCCTTCTGTGCTCAACCCAGATGTCCAATTCTGTTTAACACAACAAACCCAAATCCATCCTGGGACAACCTCTTTCACGGTGTAGGAGCCGTTCTGCCTGCTTACTTGTGTACCCTGGCCTGGTGTATGTTATTATAAACAGCCTCCACCAGCTACTGGTGAGCAACAACTGGTAGCTCCACTCCAGTTTAGTAGTTAAAAAGCAATTAACAGATTAAGATGCTCAAGACCATTTTTTCCAACTCCAAGGTGAAAAGTGTGGTGGCACCATCACTCTCTGAGAGCGGTAAATGGAGAAGATATATCATGACATTATTGTCATAGAAATCTTTTATCTTATATACTGACAAAACTCTGGGCTTTAGTGACAACATGGACTGTATCAGATCCATAGCTCACCTAGCCCAACATATTGTGGTGGCCAGTGCTGAAAACAAGATACTTCAAAAGAAATTACTAGGAATCCTAAATTAGGCAGATATGAAATGATCTGCTCTAAATATTGCATTTCCTTATAGCCTCTGTACTACTCGGGCTCCAAAGATGGAGGTTTTGAGCACAGAGGCCTTCTCCCTAATGCTTCTCCCTAATCCTCGCTTCTGTGCATGCATTTCCTCTTGAAATACTGCTAACCTTTCCACATCAATATTTTAATTTTGCTATCTTTGTAATTCTCTTGTTAAAGCTGTAACTAAGTTTAATTATAGACTGAAACCTCTGAAACTCAGGACCGGACCACCTGAGGCTCATGGGTATGGCCCCCAAATCCACAAAATGTATTTGTCCTCTCTGAGACATGAAAGGAGACACTGCAATCCTCACTAAGGTGACACTATTATCCCACTCGTATCTCCATACGGGATGGAATTTCACTCATACATGCAGATACAGAGCCCAGCATGAGACAACCACCATTCCAAAAACCCCACAGGAAGACACAGACTTACCGGAACGCCCTATTCATCATCTCATAGTTAAAGTGATCAGGAGCCAGTCCTATTACCACTGCATTAGGATCATTAGTGGCTATCCCTGGAAAATTCAAACCCAGTACCACATGTTATTCCGAGTGAACCAAATTTTTCTCATACTTAGCAACAGAGTCAACTTTTTGCATGGCCAAGTGATCCCCCAACTACCCACAGTCCCCAAAAGACATATTTGCTGCAGCATGTCTAGTGATAATGAGGCTCATAGTTTGTAGCTACATCTCAGGCTGCCCCTTTTCACAGAAGCTCACAGAAGCTCAAACCCCTTTTTTACAATGGTCAGCTCTGAACAATTCCCCTAAATGATGCCTTTGAGGTGACTGTGTCTTTTAGAAATGAGGAAAGCCTTGCTGGAAAAGATGCTGGTCTGCCTGACACCCTTCCTGAAGTGCCTCTCTTTGCTGTAGTCTGATAGCAATTCTCTCCCTGCCCTCAATGAAATGCAGCATTTTTTTTTTTTTTTTAAGTCTTCTTATTATCCAAGAATATCTCTCAGCATATATCAATTTGCCTTACTAAGACAGCAAAGCAAGAGCACTGAAGAATCTCACCCAGTTTTTCAGTTCCTTTCGGTCACAGCAAACTCCATTCGGGATGGAAAGCCTGACTGCTGTTCTGCACAGCAGCCTCGTTACGAAGGCAAATATGGTCTTGCTATATGACACAGAAGTTTTTACACTAGGTAACTTTTGGATGTTTTGGAAGGTTTTTTAAAATGTGGATTAATTCCCTGGAGAATGATGTACTAGGTCCATTAACCATGGATGGATTACATTCATCCATCTGTGACCAATTTTATAGGGAGATTATCCAAGAATAATTCAATAGCAGTCACTAATAGGGATCTAAAATATTCTCCACTGTACTTAAATATTTCAAGAGCAGTCTTGCAAGCATATGAGCCAAACAACTTGTAGAAAAAAAAAAAAAGTAACAAGGCAATCTGTGCCAGATGGAGGCTCCACACAGAACGTCACCAATTTACTCTGCTAAGATCTCTGTATTAGATATCTTATAAAAAATAGTATTGACTACTTTAAAACTGATGAAAAGATTCCAAATACACAGAGATTAAACTGATTTATCTACATTAAGTGCAATCAGCTGCTCTCTCTGACCCAAGAAAACCTTCCTGGAAACACAAATAGAGAACGTAGCTGAGGGCATACTTCTTCAGGTACAATATTAGGTAGAACAGATTTATCAGGTTTCACAGCGCTCTCAGCCCACAGAGCCTTTCCTCTTGCACACTTACTTTTCTGAGGATTAATGAATAGACCATGGACTAAAATTTTATAGAAAACATCTCCACCTGAAAGAACCTACTCAAACTGCACAAGGAAGGATTTAAATTTGTAAGGCAGGCAGCTAGAATAAATCAGGTTAGCTTCCAAGGGAGAGAGATGAGTTCACACAACACTAAAGCAGGTATTTAGAATGACAATCTAGAGAAATAAGGGTGGTAAAGCTTCTATAACTCAATCAGGTATCAAAAGTACATGAAATGAGACACAGATGTTCAATAATTCAAGCTAAACTGCAGCTCTGTGGGGATTTCACATTTAATAGCCATTTATTAAGAGAGAAAGAACTTCTATAGAGACTTTTCAGCAATTTGTGTCACTGTCGATCTAGCAATATACACAGGACACGTCATCACTTTGTCATCGAACTTTGCCTAAAAAAGATCTTCGATAGTCAGCAGGACAAAATATACTGCAACATCATGGGACAAAAACAGCTGGAAAAACTGCTTGGAAGCACTAAGGACATCATTTCTCTACAATAAAGCAGGAAAACTTCTGTTTTCCAACAAATTGACACATCTTTACTATACAAATATCAGCATTGCTATGTTGAATAACTCCCCAAAGATCTAATACTAAATATCACCTTCTGCACTGGAAGTTTATAAAAACTAATGAGCTTTATCTGAATTCCTGCCCACTTGAAAATTTTAGTTGCCATTCCCACTACTCCTCAAACGATGATGACAACCATGGCTTTGGATGATTTACCGTTAAATTAAAAAGAATAAAGAATTTTATGACTCTGCAGAGCACCTTTTTTTTAGGTTTTCAATATCATTAGCAGTAATCTAAGTGCTACAAACTATGAAGCAAAATATAGGCTACACATTATACATTATGCATTCAAGGCATTGCATAGTTCACAGCATTGCGATTTGATTAGAATATGCAGAAAAACACACTGCAGTTTTGTGTTTCTGCTACTTCTTTCTTCTCTTTTCCTTCTAAGAATACACAAGCTCTTCTTGTTTAACGCTTATACGATATACATGCCTCAAAGAAAAATAATTCTGCTTTATGCAGGACAACACAAGAACACCTGAAGGCTGCATCTTGCCACTCAGGACCACTTTGGTGCAGAGCATATCATATACAAACCTTACCTAGAACTTACCATGATATCTTACTCTGCTCTAAGATTTCTGACAATATGGGAATATGCTGGCCCCCATACTGGGTGGCGGAGGATAGCAACGTGCCCCCAAAATACTATATACAACCCATTTATCACACTGTGGTAGCAAACACTTTACCTCTGCAAAGGCAGAGCAGAGTTTTACACACTCGCTGTTCCACAAAAAGAAGAGCACAGGGTTTCCCTTAGATGCTAGCTCAACAAGCCTCCCACATGCTCTTCTCTCACCATCTCACCTGTGAAATCAGGCAAGGCTTTATCATCCACCAAGAGAAGCGGCCGCACCTGCTTCTGCTCCACGAGGTTTCTGGCTGCTGTCAGGGATGTGAAGATCTCATTTTCAGCAATGTCAAACCCCAGTTTTGTCAGCCTCTCCAGCAGGTCTTTCTTAGACTCTTTCGTTGTGTTGGTCACGAATCGGATGGTGACTGGGGCACCCCGGAGTCTGATGCAGAAGAGAAAAAGATAATGTTTTTAATTACACACTGCAACTGCTTCTTTGGGATTTAGAAAGAACTATCTATCTAAAGATTGCAGCTGGAAAGACTGTATATATCCCAGGCTACAGTCCAGAAGCACCAGGAGGTCTTTAGTCCCTGTGTGGACTGGAGGGCAACATAAAACACAAGACAAATATTACAGCTCTGCTCTGCAGAACAAGATTGGGTTTCCCTTGTTCTGCTTCTACCCAGAAGAGTCAGGAGGAAAATGGTGATTGCAAATTCCCTCTTTACACAAGTAACAAAAACATCTTTGATCAACAGCAAGTAGTCTGAAAAGTCTTCTAATTCAACCTGGATCATAAGCAGTCTAGTTCTGTATTTTGGATTAATAGCATTAACATTTCTAGATTAACAGCATTAATCTGAACTAAAACAGATAAGCCCAAATAAATAAACCTTGTTGCTAAATTAATACTTGAACTCAACATGCCTAGGGAATTTCACAGTAGCTTGAGCTCGCTCAGAAACGCAGGAGGCTCTAGGAGCCCGTGTTATCTGCGTGGCAATATTGTCTCAGCTTTTCAGCCACTTCTCTTTACAGAAGAGCACTGATCATCACACAAAACCACATTATTGCTCTACGCTGACAGTACATGCTACTGAACAATCAAATAATTTCAAGTGACAATTTCAATGGCATTTCCTTTAATTGTTCCCTCACCATCACTTTCTCTGTTTGTTGCTATAGAAACAAACACTGGCATCATGACTGCATGGAGAACATGAGAACAAACTTGGTCAATTCTAGAGACTTGTTCGCACCTGCTTCTTCTTTCTCTTGCCTGAATTTTTTTTTTCCCCATCTTCAAGCAGATCTGGTGGTTCTTTGCAGGGAAATGATATCTATTCTCCAAACCCGAGCCTAAAAGCCGAGCCTGAAGCACAACAGAGCACTGGACTATTCCAATGTCTTATCCCTTCTCTCATTTCCTTCCCTTGGGGAGCACTCTACTCCCAAAACTAGTAGAGCCTGCATGAGCAAAGTCTGGTAGGAATCAGGCAGAGTGCAGCAGAAGGAGAATCAATGTTTTATACACAGGAGTTTCCTAATCCAACTGCTTTCCCTCCAAGCAACAGTCTAGCATTAGACTAACTTTTAACCTAAGCAGTAGACCAAACTCCAGTAAAAACTTCTCATGATTAATTCAACCTATTTCTCTCCCCAATTTTTTTTTTGCTCCAGTATCCTAAGGTGCCCCGTCACTCATCATAGTGGCAAATATCACTTCATATTGTTTCTCCTCCTCTTTTGCAAGGTGACTTCCTCAGGAAAAAAGTGTCAGAATAGGATACAAAGAACCCTGGTACTGCATATCCTACTTTGCTGCTGACTTAGTCCTTCATCAGTAAACCACTTTTCTATATCTCAGTTCCTACAGACATCCTTTCATCAGGAGGGGTACTTATTGCACTGTTAATTAAGCTGTTGACCTTTGTACAAAGCTGTATTATCAAACACTTCCCATCTAAAAAGCTGAGGTTGTTTACCTAGCAGAAAAAATAAGGCAGAACCCTTTCACTAAAAGAAGCACCTTTGTGCAAACAGAACTGACAAAACCACAGGAGGAAATGGAAAAAAAAAAAAACAGGGTAACTTGCCTTTTAAGAGCTTCCTGCGCGCCTGGCACAGCTGAGTCTTCAACGTGAAGGGTGCCGCTGAGATCCACCAAGACGGCCTTCAGCGCACGCCGAGCCGCCATCCTGCGCTCCCCAGGGAGGGGCAGATAAATGAAACAAGGAAAAACTGGTTAGCAGACAATGGATAATAAAAATAAGGAACTCGGTTAAGCGCCTCATTTGTGCCAGGCCTGGTATTGCTCAGAACATTACTCGTAGTATTAAATGGGCCCCTTTAGACAGAGAAATAAAACACAGTGTTTAAAAAAATGCATAATTGATGGGACGGTATTTTCCAAAGGACTCTATATATGGAAATCAGGTGCTATTTGTTTTTCAAGTGCCTTTATTTGTGTATATCAAAAAAATCTCTAACCAGCTAAGGCTGTCGAGAAGGGGATCATTACACTCAGTATTGCTGGCTCAAGGCCTCGGCAAGGACGTTCCAGCAAATCCCACCGACACCAGTGGTGCTGTTCAAGCAAAGACAAATACAAGTAAGCAATGCCACGGTGCTATACAATGTCCACAACGTGTTGCAAAAGTGGCTATTGTTAACTTTGTTTTTGTAAACTGCATCGCTATAGAAAGTTGCTTGGATCCGGCCCACAACACAATGTGGGTGTCCCTGAATCGTGCAACTTTCTACAATGAGCTGGACATTCGGTTTAAACCAGAAACCTGCACTCAAAGTCCAAGGGAACTGATTAAGAGAACACTGAGCTTTGGTTCAAGTCATCTTGCTAAAACGTTATCTCCAAAAACCACTGCATTTTTATCAAACACCTGCTCTTTATGTGTTTTGCAAGTGCGGCACGTCCAAAAGCAAATTCGCTCAGCCATTTGTTAGCAAATGTCCAACACAGGAACTTTTCTCCTAGTTGTCAGACATTGTTTTCCAAGCTATCATCGCTCGCAATCCATCAGGATTTTCTCTTGAGCTGTTCTGGTTACCTATGCTTCTAAAAAGGCACATAATAGTCAGCCTCGTGACTGGAACTTGTCTTAATACACTTTATTTTCTATCAGGAAACTTTTATCTTTGCAGATTGATTTTATCAGCTGCCCAGATCACGTGAACTTGATGTCTTAAGGTACAAGACACAGTGCACGGACAACTTTATGAGATGCCACTTTTTTTATTCCTGCTGGTTCTCTGTAATAAGGAAAAAAAATGTTATTTTATATCATGTCTTCTGCCAGAGAGGCCAAGGCTACATGTTTGTGATAAAGAACTGATAACCTGATAACAGAACTAATTGGGGAGCTTCTCCACCGTCACGGCAGAAGAGGGCACGGGGTTTCTAAGACCTCCTCCTAGGGTAAAATCCCTAGTGCAGACAGTGCCCAAGCACAGTGGCGTTTGGATGTGTCCTGTACGACACCAAATCATCTCCACGACACCAAACCAACCCCACGACACTAAAACCGTCTCCTCTTGGCCCCTTCGGCCCCAGCACAGCGAATCTGGGGTGATGAGGCTTAAAGAGTGCACAGAAGGACCTGCAAAAACGCAGGCCTGCAGAGCAGACGCCCTGTGCCGGCAGTGCCGCCGAGGGCCACGCGTCCTTGCCATGGCAGAAAATAAGATTTTATTTTATTTTTACTCCTTTTACCCTGCTGCTTTCCCCGTCTGTTTATTCAGGCGCACCTCGCTCGCAAGAGGCAGTTTTTGGGCAGCTCAACACAGGCGAGACTTTGGAATACAACTCGCAGTCCACAAGACCTAAATAAATAAATAAATGAGAAAACGTTGAATACAAACACGGGGGAGAGAGGGGACACATCTCGCCTCCCCCACCTTTGCTCGACGCCACAGAAAACCCCGCAGAGAAAAAAAAAAAAAGGCGCGTTTGAAAAGCGCGTTTGAAACAACCGTTTCCCCAAACGACCGTTACGGCAGTTACGGGCCGTTTTAGAGACCGCAACGGCTCTCAAGCTCCCCCACGGCCCTGCCGGTCGCAGGGGGCGATAGGGACGTTTGATGCCCCGGTTACCGGCAGAATCCAACGGGAAACGCGGTTACAGGGAGCCCGAGGGCGTCGCGCGGAGCCTGTCCGGGCCGCTCTGCCCGCGCAGCGCGTGAGGCGGCGCCTGGTGCCCCCCCGCGCGGCCGCGATGGTGCCG
>JAWLRI010000957.1:1744632-1764917 GCA_034781795.1 Crypturellus tataupa | reverse complement strand
AGAGCTCTTTGTGTTTTCAACCCAGTTAAATTAATGAGAGCTTATAATGATCAGCAGTACAGAGCTAATAGCTGACGATGCTGATGACAGTGCTGATTTAATTAATTATGGAGGTGACTCTTTCCCCTTTCCTTAATTTTTTTGTCCTGTAATCTAAAAATAAGTCTTGGAATCCATATCCCTCCTCCACTTGGATAGTTACATTCAAACTAAAGCTGAGAAAAAGATCTTCTAGTCAAAAAAGATTTCTGAAAAAAAAAAGAGATCGCTGACTTTCTCTTTTTCTTGTGACTTCTGACAGTTCTTGCAAAAATGCAAAGTGAAAATATTGGCCATGGTGAGAAATGAGGGGTTGGGCTCTCTGTCTTCCCATAGGTATAGTTAGAATCTGGGCAAAGGGCAGGAGAATTTGGTTCGGACATGAAACAAAACCAAATGTGTCATCTCCTTAGCAAGAGGCGCGGAGAGACGAGCCGCCGTCGCACTCACCGGCGCAGCAGCAGCACGGCCACGCTGACTGCCACCAGCAGCAGGAGGCTCCCGCTCAGGGACACCATGACCACCTCGTACGTGTGCGGCGACAGACCTAGAAGAAAGCATGGAAACGCAGGTGAGTTTTGCCAGCGAACCCACTCCTCTCTGGTTGCAAAAGCCTCCTTTTATTTACATTGTTTCTCCCCTCACTAAGATCCCCAAATGGGTCTAAGATTCACTAAAACCGCAACAGAAATGGGTCTAAGATTCATTATACAAATTCATCCATTTTGAGCCTATTCAGGAACCTTTATCTGCTAAATCTTACAGATTTGGTAACACTGCTATTGCCTGGGGCCTCGAAGTACTGTTGTCACACAAATATGCACTGCAAAAATGATTTTAAGCACTAATGACACCAAATAGAAAAGTATGGCACCTTCTTCCTTGGCAACCAGCGCGTTGTGAAAAGTTCCTTCAGCATCACTGATCATTCTGCAAAGAAAACCGACAGACATTCGTATCACAGTTTAATGTTCAAAATCAGTGTATTTATTCTAGACCCATTAATGACGTCTGTGTATTTCACTGTCTCGAATGTGAATTATCTTTACAACTTCCTGGTGAGATAGGGACACTCTGCTATGGCCATTTTGGAGATTAGAAACCAAAGCACGGAGCGACAAATCTCAAAAGACATCACAAGCCTCAGTGTTTCCGTTAAGGTAATAAACTTCCCCAAGTGCCTTGAGTTTGACTTTGTGTTTGTCTTGCACCAGACAAACATCTCCAAGTGGTTTTGCTGCTGGAAAAAGCCTGTGTGTAGCTTCCCCTCAGCTTCGATTCCCTGCCTGAAACTCATCTCTCTCTAGAGAGGCAAGAGGTAGCTGGTTCAGGGATAAAAGGAGCTGGGGATGGGTGGAAATAGTTGTTCCTTCCTCCACTTTAATGCACTGGGATACAAGAAGATGAAGCCTGAGTTTGGCTTTCACCTGGAGAAAGCAGCCCACTGAGCTAGGGTCTCCTGGGGCCAGGTCTGCCCAGGCATTAAATATGGAAAAGACAGGGAATAAAATGCATAAGCAGCCCCGCAAGCAGTCATAGCTTCACGTCACTTTTATCTAATCACACACAACTTGCCCCTGGATACAGAGAGACACTAGCAGAAAAGGGAACTGAGCTTCTCGAGCCCAGCTTTAAACCTCCCCTTTTACTGCCTCTGTGAATGCAGTGCTCAACTGCTGTAAAAAACCTCAGCTGTCGCGTATCAGCAGCAGGACAGAGAAATAACAGGGGCCCAAACTAGAAGCTTAATTTTCCACAGTGCAATTGCCTGCTACCATAACCCTCATCCGAGGGCCAAGTTTCTCAAAACAGCGCAGTTCATTTCAAAGCAAACATGAGGCAAGGATCCTTATTATTATCCTGATCCATCAAGACAGCGAAACTGAGCCTAACAATTTGCCTAAAATAAGTCAGGCGTTTTACAGCACGGCTTGACATTTCAAGCAGATCTCCAATCTCTTCTTTTTACGCCCTCACCATGAGAATATTCCTCTCACAGCATCTTAAAATCGTAACACATCTTGTTACTGTGAAGTGTAATGGATAAAAAAAGAAAGGAGAATCCTGTAAAATCTGAAGTCAGATTCAGGTGTCACCTTGTATTAATATCTCCATTCAAGCAAACAGATACGCAAATGCACACACATATTCCAGCTTGTGTTGGTGATATGCAGATTGTAATCCCAGCTCTTTTTCCAGAATAGAAATGTGGGATCACAGGCTACCTCCTGACAACATCTAGTTCATAAACACATTAACCAACTGCCTGTAATATGTTCTCAGGTGGCAAAAGAGTTTGTACTTAATGTGTTACACTTTGCACTTTAAATTCTTTTCTCTTTGCCTGAGCTAAAATGGAATTACTGTGAAAACTCTATTTAGCCCCTCATCTGCTTAAGAAAAATCAAGTGACCAAATAAAGTAGAACCCTATAGGAAAAAAAATAGTCAAACCAAACTTATGCTCTCATTTATATGAAAGATGATACCAACTCTGAAATACTGCACATGGCATGAATTAGATGCATCTGCAAAAACTTCTTTTAAAAGCCTTTAACAGCAAAACCAGGCAGCATAGTTTTGTAGCTAAATAGGTTGTATCCCAGTTTTGTCTCTTTAACCAGGAGTACATGTGTACATGCCTGTGAGGAACCTGAAGTGTTGTTACAAAAACCCATGTGAAAATTCCCTGGAATGGAGGAAAGCGGAGCTGAGTGTCCGTTACTGAGAATGGAAGATCTCCCGCTTACAAGAGAGCTCTCTGTAGTACAACCTCTGTATCTCACACCATTAAGAAATCCCAAGGGGCACCTTGTTCTCACCCTTCAGTTTGAAAAAGTTTTTTTTTTAAATGCCATGGAAATTGAAATCTGTAACAGAATGAGATAGAAAGAAATATATAAACTTGCAGTTTACCTTGTGGCTGCTGGAGATCCTTCAGTGAGCATGATGCTGCCACGACTCTGCAGGAAAGCTAAGCTGTCTGGAGGTTTCCAGACTAATTGCTCACCTCATTTGCCTCTGTTGATTGCAGACTTTTCTTCATGGTTTTTATTAGGGCATGATAATCTCCTCCTTTTATAGGCAATCAATAAAGTGCGGAGGTGGATCAAACAGGCTTTACTCACCATCCTTTCATGAAGCTTCTTGCAGTGGGTCTTGGCAGAGGATGAGGCATGGCCAGGCTCCACCTAGAGGCCTGGCTGGGCTGCCTTGCTCTTCCCGGCTCCTTTCTGTGCATTGCAAACGCGCCAGTCCTCCCACAAAACTGCATTCTGCATTCAGAAACGCAGCAAACTCACCCGGGTGCAGGGAGCGGGTGCAGAGGGAGCAAGTCCCAGCAGCCGAGATGGGTCCTGACCAAGGGGCAACCACAGGACTGAGTCCCTCATAGCCCAGTCCTCGCTTTTCTGGTGTTGGAAGCCGAACTGGCCCGCAGCACCGAAAGGAGCGATTACGGCTTTGTGATCCAAGGAGGTGTGGTGCTGCTGGGCGGGCGCCTTGTCCCCAAACACGTCCACGCACTCGAGGTTGGCAGGTGAGCGGGTATCTAAAAAATAACATTAGAGATTGACACATTTTTCAGCGTGCTTAGATAAGGGCTGTAGAACAACCTCAGCTCCTCTTGTCCCCAGTGCTTCGCTCCAGTGGTACCAAAGAGCCTCTCTACATCCCCTGGAGCTTCTTGGCAGCCTTTGGGATATCGACAGTCCAAACTAAAGATGGAAGTAGGGATTTTGTTTCTGTAAGAAACCAAGGAATGTACCAAATTCAATATATTCTACAGACATGAGCAGCAGTGAGCGGCTCAGTCTAAGACCCACAGTGGTTCTGCATTCTGTGCCACCCATAGGGCAGGAAACGTGGCATGTAGGAAACTTGGCATGTGTGTTCTGCAAGGGCAACGCTCTCATTTTATTTGGTTTTGAGTCATACCAGCCATGATGAAAAATGGTTTTTATATTGTATGTGACAGAAAAGACTTCTTGAGAACTAAGGGTGTTGTATCCTGGCATATATATTATATCGAGTGCTTCCCTCCTTTTCTGAGCAAATGGAAAACTCCCTTCTAACTAGGGCATAAATTTGGCTTTGTTAGTGATTTGGGATTTTGAATCTGATGCAAAACTCACTGGTATCTGCCTCGCTCCGGGTTGGATTTTGTGGAGAAACTCAAAACCATTGATACAGTGTGGAGCTACGGTGGAGAAGCAGTAGTTTTCTGCAGGAGGTGTTGTCTCACTGGGATGGTTGCATAGAAAAAACAAAGTCACCAAGACCATGGCAATAAGCCAACTATGGACATGGCACAAGGGACACAGCTGAGGCTGTGGATCGGAGACCTGAGCCATGAGCAGGGCCTGAGGTCCTCCAGCCCTAGAGTATGGACCTGCCCTACGTGAACATGTGGAGTTTCATTAGTGAATGTTTAGCTGCAGAAGAAACATTTCATATGGGGGACACCTGAAGTACAATCTTATTATAGGACCAAAAAAAGCCATTTTCTGAGTTATGGAGGCCTCTCAAGAATGTATGGAATAAGCAAAACCCGCTGAGTAGCACTGTGTCAAAATACGTTTGCTTATATGGACATAAACCACATGGACAAACTCCGTGGGAGAAAGTAAAGTTACAGGATGGTAGCAGGAAAGCAGCAAGACCCTGGGAAGCAGCACCCCTGACAGCTTTGCTTAGCAGAGCAGTTCTGGTTGGAAATGCAACGGCACAAAAGTGGCCATACTAGAGGGTTAGAGCAACCTCTAGTCTTTGCTTCTGTTCATTCCTCATTGTTCCAGACACGATTCAGCTACAAACAATTCTCCAGTGAAGGTAAAGCTATGATATAGCCTCAAGCACCTATATTTGCTGAGAATGTGCGATTTTTATACTCATTACAAACTTTATACAAAGACTTTGTGCACGCTTGAAGTTTCACATAAGGACTCTGGAACAGGGGGAGGAACACGTTTTGGGAAGCCCAAGCTTTAATTCCTCACAGAAGACAAGCATATGATGCAGGAACTGTAAAAAGCTGGTCAGTGCTGCAAAACCATATAGTGATTTTATTCATTATTACCTGAAAAAAATACAGTGGCAATGTCCTCATTTGTCCCTGGAATTTACAAACTTCTGCCAGTCAGATTTCTAGGGCATTAGGTTTTACTTTGAACAATAAATTTCATCCAAGATCATAAATTGTGGTTGAGCTGATGACTGCAGCACTTCAATCCCGGATGCCTTTTGACTTTCTGACTCAGAAAATCAAACCACGTAATTAATTAGCTTATCTGGCTTATCCTTCAGACAAAACTTCCAAGTTTCAGCTGTAACACCTTTGTCAATTGGCCCTGTTTAGGTGGAGATAATTTTTTTCTAATACTCAAGGTATCGTTTGTCAGCATTATCAATCTCAAGAGCAGTAAATGCTCTGATATGTTGTTCTTTGCAAGTAGCTTGCTCATGACCCATTGTTTTTCACCTACCACTGGTCAACAAGAACAAAATCAGCAAAAGGCAAAAAAGTCTTCAAGGGAGATGGCTGGAAGGCACCTGCAGTGCAGTCCCAAGAGAAGGCCTGTTCCTGTGTCCTACAGGAAGGGGAGCTACATCCCTGCTTGCTTTTCTTGGTGCACCTGCTCACCAACATAAATAACTGTGCTGAAGTATTGCAGAGGCAAAGAGTTTCAGCAAAAATCCTGGAAAAGACCATGACATCTCAAGGACAGAGCTCCAGAGGCTTTGGAGTTCCTGTTAGCTGTACAGATAAGGCCAACTCTGCAGGAAACTAAGAATAAAAAGAAAGGGTAAAGGGGCTCTGAACCACGAAGTTCTCTATATATTTGTTGTTCATCCAAGTGTCATAGAAATTTAAATCAGAACTCTATTTAGCTTATTTTTTGGGGGGGGAGGGCCTTTCTTGGGATATTTTGAGAAAAGACAGGCTAAAACCAACATCTGTAATATGGCTATACTGCGTGCATCCTACATGGCAAGAGCTGTAGAAGGGCAGATTAGGTTGACTATACTGGTTTCTAAAATGCAGTGCCAAGACAAGCCGCAGGCTGTTATCCTGTTTGAAGAGCTGAGCTTTTCCCTCCAACATGGCATTTATCTGTGAAACGCTAGTACTAAAGTACTGGAACAGGATTCTTGTCACCTTAGCATGTACAAACCTTGGCACGGTAGGGAGGTAGAAAAACAAACGGTGATAAGGAGCGCACACTGGTATTTGCTGAAGTAGATTTGGGAGGCGGTGGCTCTTCTGTGTTTGCTTTCTAGGATCACATTCTTGAGCTTTATCGGTGCAAGGGATGTTGTTCTTAACTCAAAAGCTTCATTCACTCCAAATTCAGAGCTGTGTGTTCCACCTTACCAGCTGCAATCGTGGCCTGTAGGGCAGTTATAAATCAGACAAGTGGGCTTCCATTTCCAGGGTGAGGAATTTGGTGCAATTAACCAAGGAAGAGGGCAAATTGGACCGTTTAAGCTTGAAATGTACAGTTGACTAGTTACACATGCATCCTGTTGTTTGCATGAACATGAATCTTGCTCCTTCTACAGATTAGAACGTCAGCACTCATTTTTTGCTCTGAAATGCCACTGGGGAATGTGATGGTTTGAACACTACTGAACAGAAAGCAGAAAACAAATAAACTGCTTATTGAATAATATGATTAGTTTATATCTGGTCAAACTTTGAGCAGCGGTGCTAGAACATCTTACCATGACTCTAACGAAGAGTTCACTCTTCACAGAAAATATCTAAAAACGTCCTTATGCCTTTCACTACATCTGTAGTGTGCCTGGATCCTGAATACTTTGTCCTCAACTCAGAAAAAGGTACAGAAAGGCTACAAAAACATTCATCAATCTAGGGAAAAAAAAAAAAAAAAAAAGTGAAAAGCCTTACAAAATCAAGGCTGGCAAGGAAAATGTCAAAAGAGATTGACCAAGTCCTGTCTCATCCCATTAAAGGGGGCACAAAATGATTCTAACGAGCTCCAAAGATGAGGAGCTGGTTCTTCATACAACATATAGCTCAGCTGTGCAACTTACTGCCTTGGGAGGCAGTAGCTTCACTGGACAAATTCATGGAAGAAAAATCCATTGAGGGTTATTAAATGCAAGACATCATGTCTGGGATCAGAAAACCCATGAGCCATAAATCATTAGAAGTTAAAAGAATATTCTAGGAACATACTTCAAACTGCTTGCTGTGCTCTTACAGGTATTCCTAGGTATCTGATTTCCTCCGCTATTGGGAACAGGATACCGGCATAGATGGACTTTTGATCTGCCCTGATTCAGCTCATCTTGCACTTTTGTTGCCTTTTCCACTCTACCAAAGCCATAATGTTGCCAGTTCAAAGCTGTTAATCGACTCTTGTAAGCTCCCTTACTGCAAGAGCAAACTATGCAAAGTGTGTAAATCAGGAGTGTGTTTCCCTTCTCCTACATCCCAGATCTGTCACACTGTAGCACGAATCTGTAACAAAAGGTTTAATCACCTGAAGTTCTCTGAATACTGAGAGCACTACGTTCAGCTCCTGTGAGTGCTCTGAAACCGCTCTCAGATTCTAGTGATTCTGTCTTGGGGAGAAGATCTCCGTAGTCCAGGGATCTCACAGTGCTTGGGACGCAGGGCACCTGAATGATGACAAATTCCACTTAGTAAAGCTCTGGCAATCAGGATGTTTCACACGATCTGGAAATGACCTAGAAGACTAAGGCTGTGGTTTCCAAGTTGACAAACTTTGTTCCCTTTATTGCTGTGGAAAGAGAGTTAAATCCACAAGGCACTTCTTGAAATTCCACTAAATCTACTTCCAAACATTTTCTAATCACCACAGGAGGAAGATTTCTGCTGTAAAATACTTCAAAGGGATTACATATTTATGAACTAAAATATTTCTGAAAAGATATTCCTAGGGATAAATTTCCCTAGTATTTTCTTTAGTAATCAGGCATAGCATTAAATTACAGGGAAGCTCAACTATTATTTCATAGTTTTCTTTTTTTTTATTATAGACTTTTTATCCACATTAATGATAAAGAAACTACAACAGAGTTAAATACCTTTTTTTTGATAACAGTGATTATATTCTTAATTACACTCAATATTAAATTGTAAAATATTTCCAGAGGAGTACAATCTTAATTCATACAGCAGGCAAAATACTGGAGGAAAAAGGGGCTGAGAGGAAAGGGGTGTCAGAATTTCCAGTCTGCTTTTAAAAAGCACTGTGTATGGCTAACGCTTTTCTATCCATCCATCCAAATGTGGTTCTGGCCCATCTGATGAGACGCACGTTTCTTTCCATAAAATGATCACTATTCAAAAGCAAAAGATGAACTGGCAGATGCTGTTGGTGTCTGTGGCATTGAAAAGATCAGCAGTTCCTTTCACAGCTTATCTGTATGATTCATCAAAATCATTTTCTCTATCCAGTTCAGTAGTCCTTCTAAAAACACAGAGACTTAAACTTTGGTACCACCAAAAAAGATGCAGGACAGGCATTTTTTATTTTTTTTTTTGTTTGTTTTGTTTTTACTAATAAATGGCTGCTACATTCTATTTTACATGGTTGTCCATGATGCTTTGAGGTCACTTATCCTTGGGTTCAAAGGAACCTGATTTGTTTTTTAAATCCCCATTTAATATTCCATTTTCACAGTCTTTTTACAAGTCACATTGCTGAGTGGAGGGTTATAACTTACAAGGTAACAGCTACAAAGGACTCTAGGAATAAAACAGAGAGAAAACGTTACTAACACTAAACACAGTTTTTAGATCTTTTTCAGTTAGACATAGACACAATTTCTTTACAATATCTAGAAAAAAAAGCATACATTAAAACATCCCCTGCTCCTGAGGCATCCTGAATGTAGCTAGCTGATGTGTGCAAATCACGTGGAAATCCTCACGTTAAAGATGAAGTGCAAAGGGACTAAACACAACGAGCCCAAGTGTGGAAACACAGGACTGCTGAGAAACACTGAGCACGAGGTGAGCGGCAGCTCAGCAGTGCCCAGGTTCTTTCCTCCCTTGGTGTATCGTGTGTTTATGTATGTGCACACTTCTTGAGGCAACATTTTGCTGCCTGGCACATGGAGAATCTGAAATTGCAGCTGAACGATCCGGTTACGACTCTCTGCTTGACTGATTTAGCTTAGCAGTTAAGCAACAACTAATCTTTCGAAAGCGCTAGGGCCTGCTTAGAGAAATCCCCATAGTCTGCAGGGATGGCTGTCACAGAAAACAGAAACAGTGTGAGAAATGCAGCCATCCTGCACAGTGCCTGCACACAGGCAGGGAATGCTGGTGCTGGGATGGCAGCACCTTCCTGGCAGGGAGAATCAGCCTAGAAAAATCCAAGCTGAGAGCAAATGGTTCACCCAGTGCTGCCATCCTCAGGCAGACTTTTATTTTAGATCAATTCTTTGGACAAATAGGGTAGGTCAGCCACCCCTGTTTCTCATTTAGGGAAGCAGAAGCTTTCATTTTTTTATATTCAGGATATTACTACCACTGAATTTATTTTAATTGGTGTGCAGATTAATGTAGATGCAACTGGAAAATGCTGGCAGTCAGTAAGAAAATACACCCAAGAGGGCAAAATAAATCGATTTGATTCTTAGATTAACCTAATTATCTCACTAAGCAGAGTTTGCAGCCAAGGATACTGGTTACCTGGTTATTTTATACTAACTCCTAATGTCTTTTTTTTTTAAAACACCTATTTTTTCCATAGCTCAGGTAAAATTCCCTCCCCTATATCATTTAACCCTTCCTCAGATACCCTAGATTTTCTGCTTAATTCCTTCCCTGTGTAGATTATTGAGGTCTTTTATTCTACCTCAGGGATTACTCAATGAATCTACAAGTCAGATTGTGCAGCATAGCCCAGTACCAGGGCTGGCACTAGGAACTGAGATCTCCCAGGCCACTGATGCTGCAGACACTGTCCTCTCTAATTGAACACTACTGAAAATCACTACAGAAAAACAGTGTTAGATTTAGGAAGATCCTACACGTGGCCATCGGTTTAATCAGCACTTGCAAGAAACTGAACTATGGAGAGCACCTCTGGTGTTTTTAAAAGCTCCCAAACTATACTGGCCCTTCTGGCATTCACTCAACTGGAATCTTGGCCCAGAAGCTGTTTCATTAACAAACTTCATCACATGGGACATATGAAGGTAGTTTCCCCTCCTTTCACTGAAAACACGTTACCCTGCGGTCACTTTCCAGTGTCAGAGAGTAGAAGCACTGAGGCCACTAGGCCTGGATTCACTGAGTGATCAACCAGTGAGCTGTCCTACCGCAGTGAAACCTCGTGGTTTGGGTGGCATCAGCTCTTAGCTTTGGACCACAGCACAACACGTCCACAGTCAAAATCAGTAACATCATGCAACAGGCTGACTCTTAATTCTTGCAATGGCTGCAAACAAAAGCCTGATGGCCAGGCCAGTGAGAAGAGCATTTCTTCTTTCGCAAGTTCACCTTTAGCTTTTGCTGAGGTGTGCACCGAGCTTTTCTTTCCTGATCAAGCTTGCTGCATAGGGAATCTGCAACGACACAAATACAAAGCCACAGCTTTACGCCAAGGTTTTACTAATCAGCATCAAAGATGGAGACTCTGAAAGTGAAAGGTTTTGTTTGCCTCCCAACATGATCTCTCAGGACAAAATGCCTTAAATTAAAGGGCAGAAGTCTTTACACCACTGCAAGAAGACTGAAGCAGAAACAAAAAAAAGCGCTCCAATTAAAATGACAGATCTTAAAATCCAGTGTTAAGAGGGACTTTTATCCTGATATTTCCATCAGTTGTTGAAGAAAAATGACTGTCCACTTTGCTGTGTGTGATGATAAAAATGATTTTCTATAATAGTGCAGGCAAAACCCACCAACCTCTGCACAGCTGAAAGAGAGCAGGTTGGAAGCAGGAGTCTTCCAGCTTCCATAATTAGCAAGTTCATAATAGTTATCTCTGAGTGGCACCGATCTGAGGGGAAGCCACTGAAGTGGAACAAATAATTAAAGGAAAACAGAGAACATGGGCATATTAGGGAGAACATAGGCATATTAGGGAATACAGTTATATTTAGAAATACAGTGGAATGATGTGTTCACCGACTACTGGGAATACTGTGAGGGGCTGTTTTTTATCAATGCTGGGCTTTTAGGATCAACAAAACTAAATTGCTCTGAGCTTTCTCCCAGTCTGGGAATCCAATAAACTGCAAATTCTCTATTCTTTGATGCTGCCTATTACAAGGAGGTTTGGACGGCTCCACATTGGGAATCACCAGTGACATGTTCCTGCACTCCCTACTGCTACTGCACACTGAGGTGACCTGCTTCTGATGCCTGTTACTCCGCAGTATATTCAGGCTAATGTCAAATACGGCTGCGTCAGCCAGCAAATAGGCTGGGCTCAAGTCAGGACCGAAGCTGCAGGAAGGGCAAATGGAGCAGTGAGTTCAAGCGACCTGTTCTCTATGCACTGGCAGGATACCAGCAGCACAAGCATTTGCGCCCATATCCACTGTTTTTTGGCTGCCCTTACACCAAGCATGCATTCTCTTAAATTCCTGTTTTGGTTTTAATTACATTTGTGTGAACTGTGCTCAGCGTGTCTCACTCTGGTTTGGGGTAAGCTGCATCATCTGCAGTGTCACCTATGACCAAAGGTATCCATCCTGACCTGCCTTAACAAGGAAAGAGCAAAATAACAGTTCTCCAAACCACCCATTTGTATTTTTGTATTTATATTTATATTATAGTTATATTATTTGTATTTGTATTTATATTCAGGAAGTGTCCAAATCTGGGAGCAAAGAGAGCTACAGACAAACTGCTGGAATAAGCACCTTTTGGCCCAGACTGGTGAAGCTTCTACCAACCACTTTCTCCTCGCCTGCTCACACACAATCACTCACGCTGCCCAACTAGCAACATCAGTTTGGATGACAGTCAATTACATAGCACATCTCCCGCGCTATACTGTCCCAAATTATATGACAGGGGACACACTGTCAGAAACCAGCTGTGCTAAATCCACTTCTTTGCTACATTTAGCCCATCAGTGTCTCCTCAGCACAGGTTTGTCCAGGATCCATGCTGCATTTCAGCACTTCGGGCTAGGGCTTGGTCTTGGGTGGTGATCACATGTTAAGAGATGAAGCACATGGGGTGCATTCCTGGAGCACAGCTTAGAATTCCACAAGGAATCCATTTTGGAAGCTGTGAGGCTGCACTGCAGCATGAACCAAAGCACTGTTAATGTGCATGACTGCTGACACTGCACTGCCCAACACCAGCTCCATCAAAAAAGTTTCTGTTCATAACCTGCTTTTGGAGACTTTGCCTTTGCAACTGATCTCTGAGTGGAATATAAAATTATAGACCACCCCACTTTGCATTGCTTGACAAGGGAATTTTTGCTAGTCACTATATTCTAACAGGCTTCTGAAAGGCTTTAGCTAAATCATTCTCATTCCTAGAGAGCATGCACGAAAATTCAGTCAGAGAACTGTCCAGCCAAGAGAGCTAGCCCTTCTAAATGCAAAGCACATTTATGCAGGAAAGAGGTGGATGCAAACCTGAGCTGCCATCGAAAAAATACACCCTCTTTCCACACATGGTACTCTGGGAAACAGCAATTCATATATTAAATAGAGGAAAGAACACGCGTTCATCAGGGCAGCTGAAAATAACCAGCAAATAACGAAGAGTTTGCACAGGCAGGTGAGTCTCCACTACTGCCCTGTGCAGATGCCTATGGCTGTGTAGGCTGAGTGCAGAGACCTCCGTAAGGGCTGGTCAGTGCAATGTGGGTAACTGTCAGCACAGGGGGCAAGGAGATAGAGAGTCAAGCCTGAGAAATGCAGTCTCTCTTCTACCTGTATTTAAATATTGGAGCACACTAACACCACAGAACAGGATAAAAGCAATAGCATAGGCTGGTTTGTGATTCTTTGGTACATATGCATTATTTTTTATCAGAATTTCTTCAAGTTCTAAAGGAAAGAGTTGTTGCTCTACCCTACTAACTCAAAGTATGCCCACATATACTGTCAAGATTCAGGTTTTGCGTGGTCATTGGCAAATAAAATACTGAGTTAAAATGGCTTCTGTTTACTCAACAGCTTGGTTTTCTGTGCATACTTAGGGATCTGTATGCTGACTTCAGCATCCAAAGGGATTCTTCCCAATTCACACCAGCAAACGTGGAGAAAACTCAATTCTTTTTGGGATTGTGCACCAGAATCACAAGGAACTAAATTCTGTTCTTGCTTAAATATAGGTAATTCCTCCAAGATCAAATGAGAATACAGACTCGCAGAGCATACATGAAGAAATCTGTAGTACTGTCCCTGGTGCTAATGCACAAAAAAAAGAAAAAGAAAGAAAAAAGCCAGAGCTTACATGTCCAAGGTTGTCTATGAGCACTTAGATGCATATGCAGAAGCACAGTAATGTGACAGAAAACAAACATATCTTTTTTTGGGGTGGGGTAAGTTAATGAAATCTCCTGCAGACTCGGCAAGACATTGTACAGACACAGCTGACAAATCTGACAAATGCTTTGATGCTCGTTATTATGTGGCTGTCACTGGACAAACACTTCAGCACTAGACCAGCTCAAGAAATCTAACAGCAAGGCCAGCGAACCAGTGTTGGACTCCAACCTTCTTGTCAAGGTCAATCAATCTACTTTTACCGCTTTAAGCAGAGGCGCAAAACAGAAATCCCAATTCAACTCATCGAATGCAGAGTGGCAGAGACGCAGTGACCCAGGTCTCTGCTCATAAAAATGTGGATTTTCCTTGCATGCCCAATGAACACGACAGTTGTACAAAGCACCTATTTGCCATGCACAACATAAAATGGGAACCAAACCTACTGGTGCTTTTCTTAATTACAGGAGGACCCAGAGGAACATGATCTCATGCCTCTGAAGATTTAGCAGTCTTAACACAGGGTGGATTTTTTCTTCCTCTAAATACTCCTTGTGAATCTTTAAAGGCTGGGATGAAAGACAATGAAGGGACAGAAATCAATTTTGCAGGCAGATGGTTCCTGATTTATTTTATTGCCTGGCTCTGAAAGAACAAGACTTGATTCAAAACAGCACTGAGAGTATGAGGCCATCAAACATCAGAGGAGCTCTAGCTGGACTCACTTTTGAGGTCAGAACATTATTAGCAGCCAAAAGTTAGGCTAATAGGAAGTCAATTCACTGGAATAAAAAATAAAAAGAACGCTTTTCACTTGAGACAGAAAAGCTGAAAGACTGCCTGAAGAATTCCCATTTCTCCCACATCTCCAAGATCTGCTGCCTTTTATTCATATGTTAAAGTAGTGGGATGGATCACTACCAGTTCCTAGTCCTCTGAATCACCATGGCAGGGTGACAAGAACTTTCTTGCACTTTCCTGCTGCACAGGCTCTGTAGTACCTGGGAGCCTAAAAACTACTTGTAAAGGATCCACAAAAAGAAAATTGAGAAGCTGGCCTGACAGGAGTGGATTTAAAATTGTTACTTGGTGCTTTGCTGTTTTGCTCTGAAGTTTTAGAGGAGATCACAAAAATATGAAGGACAAAATCACTGCACTGAAAGGCAGTTTCTAATTTGTTTCACCCACCAGGAAGGCAGAAAGTTCATATATATGACATTTGATCCATGTAAGGCAGTTGCTCAGAGGACAGTATCAGGCACAGAGTTTCAAGTAGGAGATGTGTAGTTGACTAGACTGTTGTGATCAATGACATTCCGGTCATACTGGACAGAAACAGCCAAATCTAAAGCCAGATGAGCTGCTCTCAAACTGCAGCACGTGTGCCATGCTTCGGTTTATCCTGATCTACAATTTCATATCCGTGCTTCGTTCCCTATATAAGGGAAAGCTTAATCTAAATAAACTTAATAAAGGAAGTCAGATGATCCATGCCTGCAAAAGGACACGACCTCCAAGCACAAGCTCTGTACTCTGCCATTTTGTAAGACAACACCTTGATGGAGAGAGAGGATGAAAACGCATTCAGTGATTTAAGATCCACTTTTTGCTAAAATATGACGATCGGTTCCTTCCTGGCACTTGGCAGAAATCTTGGCACAGATTGTGACACTCCCTCATAGCTATTCCAGACACTCTGACCAACTCCCTTCTTAACAGAAATTGCTGAAGGGTCAAACTGCTCTAGCTGAAAGCACCAAGCCTCGGTACATCCAAGGAAGTCAATATCCATTGCAGAGGATATGTCAAAAAGAAACTGCTCCTCATTTTCCCGAGTCTTGTTTCTGACTGTAACAAAAACCATAATATAATTTGTACAAGTTCCAAATGGACAAAGCATTACAATTAATTGATTAAACTTTGTTTTAACTGAGGCTTTTAAAAGAATTCAAGCCCGTATCACGACCCAGCTACTGCACAGTGTAATGATGGAGCAGAAACAGCAGAGGGCACTTGGAGCCCGAGCGATCGCCTCCCAGACCTGGCATCCCAGCTCAGCCAGACTTCTCTGCATGGGGGCACTGGGGTGGCAATTTATCACCACGTTCTGCATTGCAGTTTTACAATGTCGTTCAAGAACTGTGATAAAAAAAGGAAGAGTAATGGTAAGCATTGGCTGTCTGATACACTGTTTTCAAATAGTCCTTCCATGTAACAGTCAGGATGCAACTTTTGTTTGTCCTAGAAAGTTGTAACATTTGTCCAGGAGATGCTTTTCACTTTCTCCAGTTATTTTTTTATGCTTAATTTCACTGTGTTGTTTTCTAGATTTAGCACTCCCCCAAACACTGAAAAATAGTTTTATTTTGAAAATGTAAGTGACTAATCAGTCACTCAGCTAGGGAAAATTTGTAGAATTCCATTTTAAAATGAGCAAAATTGTAATCTTTGCAAAGCACATATCTACTACACACTTTTACAACACAGTTGTTAAACAAAGAGATGCCTTCATGGTCATGCATAATCCTTCAAAATGGATTGATTAAATTGCATATTCCTTCACAGGTGAGAAGCGACAAAGGAAACTGGTTCTGTGCATTTATATGATTTTTAAGATTAAAAATTAATTAAGACAAATTCTGTGGACAATTAAATGAATAAAGCTTGAGTTTAATCAAATGAGAAATAAAAATAAGATTAGAATATATATTAAACACTCCTACTTTTCTCTTTGCACTTTTCTTGCACACAAGAAAACTAGGTGTAAGCAGCTCTGTTAAAGCAACAACATATGACCCAGGATACACACACACAAAAATAAAATTACCCTCATTCATAAAAAAATTTAAAAAGCAACCATATCTTTTGTATATTCTGAACCTAAAGGCTTAATTCATCCATGGCATAATTCAAGAATGCCAGTGGAGTTCTATCACTGGCAAATTCAGCTCATTAATCTTTATGCTAGATATAACTACTCAAAATATATTTATGTAGGAGCGACTTAGGGCAACCGCAAGGATTATTTTGACAAAAGTGCTGACTCCATTTCAATTATCAGCCAAAACATCAGTGAGGGTTCCTGCATCCAGTTTAAACAAACACATTGTTATTTGCTAGAGTCTTTCAGTTTGTCAAATGCAAACATCCTTTTATTATATTGGTCTCGCTGGTACTCAATCTGCCTCGCTGAGATCAGAAGGCATATCCAAATGCGAGCATAAAGACTGATGCTTTGACAACATTTCCATTAACAATAATTAAACTCAGGCAGCCACAGTGAGTGAAGAGGTCCTGAATTGCTGGTGCAGTGCATTAGATGTTGAAATCAGTCCTTTTAAGTACTTTCAGGTAGTTCTGTTCAGTGATTAAATGACTATTAGTCTTTCTGCAGTGCGCATCAGCAAGTAAAAAGTGTGTGAATTACACGATCGTATTTCTCTTCCTGCCCAAGAAAATGCTCTACGCTAACCTCCTTGTTATTTCTCCACTTCTTGTAAATCAGAAAAACCATCACAGCTGGCTAGCTGGAGCTCTGGGAGATCCCATCGCAGTAGGCAGGAACGAGGAGCAGGCATGTTAGGGAGCTCTAAAAATAAGGCCAGTCCTAAATGCCTCTATCCACAGATGCACAAGTTTGGCAACCTTTAGCTTTTTTTATTTAATGTCCTAACCCATCTATTAGAAAATGACAATAACAAAAGGCTGGATGATGTCTCCTCCAGGGTCTGTGACAAACACAAGGAAAATATAGGTGCTTGAGCACAGGGCTGTTCCAGGTGCACAGAAGTATCAGCAACCCTGCCTGAAAACCAAAACGCTGCTGAATAATGTCAGATTGATCACAGAAAAAAACACTACCAAAAGAAAGCATTAGCTGGCAGCCTCCCCTTCACTGCGATACCCTGCTGTTAGTGCAAGGCAACACGTTTGCTCCGATAAGCAACACCTTAGCAAAGTTACCTAAGTGAGAAACAACCTCACATGTTCAGGCTGTGATTAAGCTATACCCGCTACACAAAGTTCTCAAAACGGATGGATTATGTGCAAGCATCTAGAGTTGCACTAACACACACACAACTCCCTCATTTTTAAACACAAAGGAGAGACGAAGCAACACTATCTCCAAACACCAAATCTGAATTTGAAAGCTGAATCCTTTGCTGCTAGGTTAATCACTTTTTTTCAATGACTGAAATTTGAAGAAGAGTCACTCTAAAGTCTATTTGCTAATGAGAATCTGGCCTTGCACCGAGGGCTGGATTTTCAACTCTCGCAACTTGTGAAAGGTGGAAACATTTAACTGCTTAAGGTTCAGTGGATTCAGTCCTCATGTCTATGAAGAAGTACCTCTCCATGTTGAGGCAACACATGCCATTTAGTTGAAACATGAAGACCCATCTGGTTACCTTATGAAAGTAAATCTCCAAGTAATTAGACTCTAAGCCAGCTGAGAACTGCATGCTTACGTTCTGCTAGGTATAAGGTAACACGAACTCTGTAATTGTACATCTGCATGGCTCACAAAGCAAAAGTTCAAGGCATGCATCTGAAAAGCATAAAGACAGTTTGTAGCATTTTAGTAAAACAAAAACTTACAATTTGTAGCTGCTGTACCATTTCCTCTCTATATGCTAGCTCCCGTTTCATCTGATCTTGAAAATTATCTGTGGGTTGAAAGAGAAAGAAACTGTAGATGCAGTAATTAAGAGAGACCCGTACCACAGAATTCGTATAAATCAAATGAAATCAAACCCAATCACTGCTGAGAAACTGCAAAGCACTAGAAGTAAGTCAGCCAGATTCTGCAGTGATTAGTCAGACAAAACTTTTACAAACTCTGAGGAGAAGAACAAAAACTGCTTTCCTTTGTTTTGGTATGAATCCCTTGACTTCAACAGGAATGTCCAAAATAAAAGAACAGAATGCATTAAAGGATTTCGGAATTGACAGTTATCACATAGTACCCACAGCCTTAAACAAATCTCGGAAAACAAACAAAAAAAAAATCCATAAGCAGCAACATGGAAGGGTTAAAATCTTTCAGCTTGTGTGCCCAGGTAGCTCTTCCTTCCTCTATTCTCCTGTCCACAAACCATTTCAGACAAAATCTCTCTCTGACAGAAGATGAACTGCTGGTCTGTAGGAAAGGACAGGTAAGTATCTATAGAAATATTCACAAGAAATGAAGTTGGAAAATCCCAGCATGGAGGAGATGTGCCCATCATCACAGTGGACAAATAAATGTAAGAGGAAAGAAAATTCACGTTTTGATCCAGGACATGGATGATCAACTCGGATTAAGTTAGCAGCGAGGTGAATGTCACCAAAATATGGCACAGAGCCCCTCAACTGAAGCGGGGCTGGAAGAGGCAGGCAGCTAGAAGGGTTTATCAATAAATCAGGGCGAATGAATAGATTAACCTCTTAGTGAGATACTGAGAGTCACAGAAAGACCAAAATTGCATTGGAAGGACTTAAGACCGTAAGAAAATGAAGGGCAATGTATATTGCCTGGTGGGGAGAGAGCACAGTCCCCCATCAAGGAACCACACACAGAGGCTGCCAGAAATAAAAGAGCTCCCTCCTTCACATGAGGACTTGTCTTCTCTGAACAAAGGGCAAAAGTTGTTTAAAAGGTAAGAAGGCACATTAGGATGACATGAAACTAGTAGTTAAACCAAAAATGGTGAAAAGCCATCAGCAGTCGAGCATGTCTGCACAGGAAGGATGTGACAACTGAATGAATCTGAATGAATTTCTTCAGATTTCAAGTAATGGCACATGGAATCGCTGAGCCTCTTCCCTCTGTGCCAACCCGGCAAGAGAAAGCAGCTGGCAGCACTAAGGACAGCACTGAGATAGGTCTGAATAAAAATAATTTAAAAAGTGCAGAATAAAGAGCTGGTGGACCCCTGTCCCTGTCACTAAAGGCTGAGACCTGTGCCACCAGATGAGTCCTTCAGGAAACAAGGAACAGGCTGCGTGGACAAGTTTTGTTCACCTTCTCAACACTTTCCTCCCAACAGCCTCACCGCTTTTCAGAGCCAACAGCTCAGAAACCCTGTTCCTGCTGCACTGTAAATGCTCCAGCTCTCCCTGGAAATGGGGTGTTAATGGTAAGGATAATGGTTTTTCCTGCAGCACTTATTTGAGACTGAACACTTAGAGACAAAGCCATGAGCAATACCCAGGAGGAAAGATATGAATATTTAAAGAGTTTTCTTAACACAAACTTAAATACTTTCTAACTATCCAGCCTACGTCTCCAGTTTTACTACCCATGTTGTTAAATGCAGCTGTGCTGCACTACCAACACATGCATAAAGTCCTATTAGGGCAACAAATCTTTGAGGGGCCCTTTGGCTGGGTGCTGAGAGGCCTTAAGTGCAATAGCAATATAAAAAATAAAGGTTCAAACAGTAGAAAATGAAGGCTTGTTTCATAAATTATCACAGGCCATATTTTAAGCAGGCCTAGCCATGGAGAAGCAACCATCGTAGTAATACTGAAGGTGAATGAGCTTGCCAAGAAGATCAGTTCTCATTTAATAGTGATTTCCATGAGGAGAGCACGCACACAGGACTGCTCAGCACTCCTGAGGACTGAGGTTAGGTGCTGTTAATGGGTAGTGACTAAAACATGCCCCAAATGCAGGACCTGAAGAAGTTAACTCCAGGGTTAACTTCCAAGAGCCTACAACACAGATGTCCAAGACACTATCTTCTTATGTCACATGCTGGCTCCCTGCAGAAAGATAAATTCTCTCTGCCCACCCAAAAA